>APFE030694937.1:0-20865 GCA_000404065.3 Pinus taeda | reverse complement strand
TGGTCGGGAATGGACAAATGGCAGGGACAAAAATGCGAGGTGGAAGATCATGGAATCTTCTAGAAGCTTCCCCTCTGACACTTGCCTCTCCATTTTTTACCAAGGATGAGTAAGAGATCATCATTCTCCAAGTGGAAGCAAGAACTATCAGAGAGAAGACACTAATCAAGATCCCAAAAGATGACTCACCTCTCTGTAATCATCTATATATGGATCCCTCATCACAGAGATCTGGAGGTTGGAATTTTGTATCTTATAGAGAAGTGTTGTTGGTATTCTGGTGTACATTCACAGCGTTGGGTGATCTAGCTTTGCTTGAGGTGAAGAAGGGCTTCTTAGCTGGAGGATGATACTGGTTTAGAGCACATGGTTGTAATCTTCTTGCTACTTTTCATCTGAATAAAGCTATTCTTGTTTCCTTCCATATTCTTGTGTACTTGTTTATATATGCATGTATATGGTTAATACGCATCTGATCCTGTATTATTTATGATTTTAGATCCTTGTTTCTTGGATAGTAGTATGTTGCTGTGATTCCACAGGTTCTTTTGAAGCTGGGTAGACAAAGAAGAAGCGGTGAAGCTCTATCAAGAAGGAGAGGAAATCAAATGCAAGACTCAGGTTGGTCTTCTTGGTTCTCCTCTCGTCTATTTTCATAAAAGGAAGCAATAGTAGACTTTGATTGTTTGTTTCTAAGATAGCCACCCATCTTAGTGGGAATAGCAGCATCCGAGTGGACACTATTCCCGGATAACACCATGTTCCATATGCAAGTGCAGTCGGTAGCCTGATGTATGCAATGGTCTATACTAAGCCAGACATTGCACATGTAGTGGGAGTATTGAGCAGGTTTATGTCAAAACTAGGGAAGGAGCACTAGACAATAGTGAAGCAGGTTTTCAGGTGTTTATGTGGCACTAGTGATTATGGTTTGTGCTACCAAGCAAGACCAGGATTGGTCAGAGTGTTAGATATTCGTGGCTTTGTTGATGCAGACTGGGCTAGAGGTCTGGATCAAAGAAGATCTACAAGTGGGTATGTGTTTAACCTATTTGGAGGTGTAGTCAGTTTGATGAGTAAGAAATAATCTGTACTAGAACTATCAACTATAGAGGAAAAATACATGGCATCCACTCATGCAAGCAAGGAAGTAGTTTGGCTGTATAGATTGTGTTCAAGTATGGGGTTAGTACAGGGAGCTATAAGGATAGACTGTGACAGCCAAAGTGCAATTTTCTTGGCAAAGAACCCTGCAAATCATTCAAAGACAAAGTACATTGATGTTCAGTATCACTTTTTGAGGGATATGATAGAATACAAAAAGGTCTTGCTAGTAAAGGTGGACACTCTGAAGAATACTACAGATGCATGCACAAAATCTGTGAGCTCTGAGAAGTTCTCTTGGTGTAGAGAAACAATGGGCATTACAGGGCTGGATAAATGACTAAGCTCTCTTGTGGCCCCCTGTGGATAGAAAACAACAAGTGAGAGAATGTTGGGTTTTGTTATATTCTTTCCACAACTAGCCCACCTAGTTAATCGGGGAGTTAGAAGGGGGGTGGAGCGCCCCCTTCGTTGCACTGATTGCGTAGTGGAGGGGTGGGGGGGCGTCGCAGGGGGTTTGAGGGGTGCAGGTAACCCCACTCTATGGGGTCTGAGGCAGCACCCCGGAAAATTTTGTTTTTGGACCCTATATTGGGTTGCGTGGACCTACTTATGGTTTTGTGCATGATTTTTTGCACATGGTTTTGTACACGATGGCTTTTGGTCCATGGTTTTGGACATGATGGTTTTCGGTCCATGGTATTGGTTGCTTCAACATGTATAAATATGTATTGTAACAATGAAAGGAACATAATAAAAAAATCAAGCTAGTAGTCGCGGTTTTGGGATCTAGGGGGAAAATCTCTTTGTATATTTGTTTTATGTGTTATGCTATCACATTGTCTATTTTCTGTGTTTTAGAATTCGTATGCAGGTAATTTTTGTATGGGGTTAAAACCTACAATGGTAAACTTAAAGACGAAGCACAGGAAATGCCAGAAGTGGTATGAAATTTTCCTATTACTAATCCTACTTCTTAAAGGAAATGCTTGCAGAATCAGATAGAAAACAATTGTAAAGGTAATTGATACCAAAGCAACTCTAGTGCTAGAATGTAAAAGAACAATTTGCAATTAAATCAAGTAAAGGAGATTTCACACAACTGAAACAATCTTAAATGCTAGAATGAAATGCTATGTTCATCTTCAGAATGATGGCTAATAGTCTGACAAGTGGGCCCTTGCAGAGATCTGTTTTCCTCTTGATCTTCCTTCCACACAAGAACATGCTCTTGCACTATTGCAATCTGATTTTACTAACGCAGGTACAATGTCTTTGTGTAAAAGTATATCTGACCTCCCTTACTGAAGATTTATGTCTTAGTGAAGGTGCTCTAAGCTTCAGGGCTTACAACACTCTGTTTTTGTGATAGGGGACCAGCTCTTGCACCGAGGCAGAGTTTCCTTCACCCAGTTATCAAATTAATTTCGAAAGGACTGAAAGATGTGCTGAAAAAGAATTGCAACTTCAAATGAAATCCTAAAGTAAATTATATGTGGAAAAGAAATTCTTTAATTAATTAAATCTTGGAAAGGAAGTAAACTTCATGAAATGAAGGAAATTTAAAGGAATCAAGAGAGTAGTCTAAGTGATCTACATGTGTCAACTAACTTTGGTGATCCACTCAAAGTGTTTATGTTCTTTGTTCATAAGACATAAAATGAAAGTATAACATGTTTATGATAAATTCATGCAACTGTTCTCAGATTTTATGGAGATATACTTTTGATGCTGAAGACAATTAATGAAGTTAATAGTTCATTCACTTGAAATAATATGTAAGAAAGTAATTCAATGTTTGCTAGAAAATGAAGAACTGAACCAAAGTGTAGGTAACCACATGTGCTAGTGCAGGAAATAGCTTCCTGCCCGATCCAAGCAAAAGCAAATTGAGACAAGGATTGAGAGTAAATAAAATGAGAGAAAGGAATTTCATAAGCGAAATAAACTCAACTAACTCCTAAAGCCACAGATCCATTTGACACTTTAACTACAAAAGAGATTTAAATCAAAATTTCGGGAATAAATACTAGAATTGTCAAACCATGCAGTTGCAAAAGGAAATATTCACACTATCTTTTTGAATAACAAAAGTACAAGGGGTAAATGAGCTGGGTTGGCTGGGCCCTAGCTAACCAGCTCATTTCCTGTCTAAGAAACGAAAAGGTTTAGCACTCACATATGCATCAAAGATAAATTAAAAATTGTGTATGAAAATCATGTCAAATTTCTTGTATTACTCGATTCAACAAATGTACATAACAATGCAAGTCTGACCCCAGAGCTGAAGTAATACCCAGATTACATAAAAATGAAATTATAGTCGATGGTTCACTATCTAGTCCTACCTATGATCTATATCTTATACATCCTTTTGGCCTTAGCCATTTTCCACTAATTATAGATATTTTCTTATTCAAGCCTTGCAATCGAATAGACTAACAACCAAAATTACAAAATCGTCCAGCAGTTATAATGAAACATGTATCTCGCTTGGTTGTATACCAACTTTGGAAAACATTCCCAGATTGCGTGCCACCGATATCCTTTTTTAGTTCATCAGCAACTAACTTAGAGTCAAGGTTCAAACCCATCCTCATGGAAAGATTTGGCTGATGGAAATCTTGGACAGCCCTTGTGGTGGTGCAGGAATCTACCTACACTAGTCATCCTTACTCAGAGTTAATATTAAGTTTATCAATTACTTCTAGGAAATTAACATAAGTTACAAGAGGTATGTAGTAGGCATGAAATCCATATAAAAATGATTAATAAAGCACTTTAATAAATCTTAATGTAAATTACAAAGCATGTGCAGGAATGGGTAGTTATCTTGAACTAGTGTAGGAAAGAGAGGT
Organism: Pinus taeda; assembly: GCA_000404065.3. Lineage (NCBI taxonomy): Eukaryota > Viridiplantae > Streptophyta > Pinopsida > Pinales > Pinaceae > Pinus > Pinus taeda. Next base: position 16,903 of record APFE030694937.1, on the reverse strand, counting down.
TTATGTTGAGATAAAATAGAGGTTAAAATGGGGTAGAAAATAGGGCAATTTGGGACACCAACATTAGGCAAACTCCTGGATCTCATGAATTATGTACAGTATGAATAAGATTAATATGAATTATGATTCAATTAAAAATAAATCATACTTAAATGAATTTTATATTTAATCTTAGAAGGAAAACATTAAGATTTTTTAACAAGCTAGAGAAAAATATTGTAAGTAAATTCAACACATAATCTTCTTGCAACAACCAAGAAAGAACATCCATGTGAAAACTTATAAGGAAAAACAAATTAACAAAGAGGAAAATATAATGCTTTATTTGACACAAGAATCTTGAAACAACACTACCTCTGTATTTCTGAATTGAGTACTTCAACAAAAATTTCACTTCTTACAATCAAAGAAATATATTCTCTTTTACATAATCCAACACTTTCTTAATATTTTTACAAAATACTTATAGAGTTTGTGTTGAACTCAATTGAGGCTTCAAAATAAAATTATTTAGAAAATAATATCTATCAAAAGATGTAGATATTTCAAAAATAGAACAAAAAAATAGAAATGTTGGGCTATTGGGATGTTTTATTCACACTTTAAGGAGTTTTGTTGTTGACTATAGATATATTTATGATTCTTTTGTTCGATCACTCCCAATATGTAGGATTTATTTTCTTTTTTATTTTACTCAACAAGCTCCAAAATTTTATCCCATCATTCTTCACTAGGAATAGAGAAATTCACCATGCTTTGAAATATTACATCTATCTCTGTGTGTTTGAAAAGTTGGCTTATTAAGAAATAAATGGTGAATTTGGATGTATCTGTAGCTATGTTGCACAACTGGTCTTGATAGTTCTCTAATGGAGGAAATTTTCCATTAGAGGCTTTCCAAGCTGGAAGTCCTCTCTTCTACAATAAATTAAACTTTACGTTAAAACACTTCACCTATAATTCCAACTCTTTTCATTTATTTTCTAGTTGTATCGCAAGGTTCGTATTTGTTAAAACTCTCTTTACTTCCATGAATGTTCATATTCTATCTTGAATCTAGATTTCTTCAAGCTCATACCTAGTCTTGGAGTTCATCTTCTTGATAATTTTATGTGCTTTTGCTAGTTTGTGTTCAATTTTAGCTTTAGTTTGTTCAACTGCTACTTTGACACTTGGTACTAGTTCTTCCTACTAAAAAATAATCTAAAATGATGGCCATAGATCTGTAATATTGGCGTTAATGTTATGCCATATACTCTTCTTGGCCTCTACTAACATATGAGTTTTCAAAGAGTCATTCTCATATTTTGCACTCTGTTGGTTCAACTTGAAATTTTTCTGCACTTTTGCTAAATATGCATTTTCAGCCTTGATTTTATTCTCCTCCATCTTTCTCAATGATGCTAACAATATCTCATTCTCTTGGCTAGTCAATAATAAATCTCCTAAAACTTTCACTAACATTTCGGAAGAATCTACAGTGGATGTTTCTGCACTTTCTATTGAAGTTGTTATTGTTGTTTGTTGTACCAGTGTACCTGTAGCTGCTAAGATTTTTTTTTCTTTCAGAATTCCCCCCATGTTTATCTCCATCTTCAAAATTTGAACATTTTGTTCAACTATCAACTTGAACAAATTCTCCTTATTTATCTCTAGTAGAGTGATTTCTTTGGTCTCTGGATGCTCTGTAGTTGATAGCTTGAGATGCTTTCTTAGAGCTTGAATATCTGATCTTTTTTTTTTTTTTTTTACCATCTCCTTAGCTGCTTTGATATCACTAAGATCACATCCTAATTTAATTACCAAATCCTCAAGAGCTTTGGTTCTAGTGTCTTTGCGAGGGATGACATTTTCTCTATCTTCAGCTATGAATGGATGTTTCTTAGAGAGTATTGCAACTTAGATTCTACCATGGTTGAAATTGTTAAAGTAGAGTATATCATTTCAGGTTGACCTTCTTGTGCAAATCAATCTTGTCAATTGCATGAATATTATTGGTATCAAAATAAAAGGCTAAGGCATTGTAGTGTTTTGCACCTTTAGGGAATGGAACTTTAGGTTCCAAGAATGTTAATTGGAATTGTCCCTTTTTTGTGTCAATTCCATAAAATAACCTATGCTCAGTTCTAGAAGTCTTCTTCCAAAATTTTGTATATGTAGTAGCCTTCAATGCTTCATTCTTCTTCTTAATATCCTTGTACCTAGTAAAAATGTTCTTTTGTGTTGCAATCTAAGATGTAGAAGACACTAGTGACTCTATTGTCTTCTCAACAAATGGGAATGAAGTGGTGGGAATACCTAACAACTGTGGTTATCTCCTGTAAGCCCTTCTCTTCTAAAGATTAATCTTTAATGTTTATTACATGAGTATCAGTTTTAGTATCAACCCTATTATTTGTCCTTCGATCCTTCTTTCTCCTCTTTAAAAACTAAAATCCTGCAATTTGAGACCCTGAATCTGTAGGAGACATAATTTCCCTTGATCTCTTGACTTCATTGTCCTTTGAAATAGGAGTTTGTAAAGATGTTTGACTGACAATTTTCTCTTGTAGTGTATTGTCTATCCATTCCTACTAATTGGTATACAACGTTATTTCTGGTCTAAGTGTATGTGCATATGTTGTGGTCTTCTTCTCAACTCTCAACTTTCAAATTACCCCTAATGGATCATAATACCATGTAAAACTCAACTTGAAATTCATCTTACTTAGTAATTCATATGCCGGATTTGCTATTGCTCTGGTGTTGACAATGTAAGTACCAATATGTGCCTTCAGTTTAAATTTTTCTTTCTTCTTTCCTGACACAAAATGTAGGTCATCCATATTTAACATTTCCTTGATATACTCCAAGGAAAAAATTATGACTCGTACAAAAACTGACAACCTATAGGGGGGATTTCACATCCATAAATTCAAATTTCTGTATAGTTCCAGTAGAGATACTAGTTTCCAACTTTGGCTTTTTCTGTGAGATGAAAAACTCTTTTAATTTCTACTGAAATCCTTGGTATAATATCGTTGCTAGGAAGAAACAAGGATGTATGAAAAAACTGATCTACAAAATTTTTGAATAAATATTCTTCTAAATTCTTACTAACCAAGGAAGTCCAGTGAACAAATGATAATGATCTTATCTGTTCATCCATCTTCTTCTACTGAAATTTCAACATGTCTTCTTGATAGAAAAACATCAAATATATGAGTATTGACTCATGTTTGAATGCACCTTCATCTTTAAATTTTAGAAATTGATCATCAATTACACTTGATAGGTATTCATTTTAGTTAAAATAACTGATGGATTCTCACCAATTGAAAGTACTGACAAAAATCCTAACACTACTTCATCTACCCATTAATTTATGGGATAACCTAATAGGAAAGTAACCATAGAAATAACCTTCCCTAACATTTTAGGGAAAATGGAAGAATAATATGGGGGATTATGTCTGGGAAACTCAAAATTATTAGGCAAAAAAGACTCAAAGATATGGGTTTGTTGAGACAAGGTAAGTTCCTTGTATATTTCCATAAGTGAATCAATGGAAAATGGATGTAATGGAGCTTAGGGATTAACCTGAAGAGCTTGAAAGATGGCTTCCATTGCAATTGAAAATAGAATTTCATTATTATGGGCTATTATAGTCTGCTAGTTAAAGAGATACATAAGATCACACCATGCAACAAATTCCTTGAAAACATGAGTCTGAGGAAAAATAAACTGAGGAAAGAATGACTCCTAGATAATCAATTCATCATTATTGCCTAAATATATTTATTTCACTAGTTATGAAGTTCATATAGGTCAAACTCACACTGGGTTTCTTCTATTTTGTACTATGTGTCAACTAAAGGGAATTCATCTAAATTATGGATGGGAGGAAAAACACAGCTCTCGACAACCATTTTTCCCTTTCCTTTATAAGAATACATCTTTAGTTATGATGGAGGTTCAGGAAAATAGTAATACCAGGTTGTAATTAGCTGGTTACAAGAAAGGAATTCTATCATTGAGAGTGTTGGTGAGCTTGGAAACCTTCAACATTAACTTGCATGGATAAAAAGAATGGAGAAAGGAAATAATGCAGGGTGATACAAAATTTTTAAAGCGAGAAATGGGGGTGATTAATGGAAATATTACAATTTTGCAGTGTGGTATTAATGAAATTATACATTGGCAGGAGAATTTAATGGCCAAAGGTAGGGTGATGTGGATGGCTGGGTAACGTAGATGGTTGGAAGGATGACGGGTGGCGTTTCGTGGATGTAGCGGGAGGAGTTGAGCATGGGAAGTAGAAGACGGTGGCAGGGCGAAGAGGGTAGAGATGGTAAGTGGTAAAAGGGAGGAGGCCCCTAAGATTGTTGTCGAGTTGTCACATCTCTTTTAGCAGTTTCTTGTAAACCACATTTCGGACCCCCCCCTATTAAGTCCTGAAAGCTCTGGGGGTTGGAAACATCATCCACCGCTGTTGATCTAGGTGAGGACAATCTCAACCTTCCAAAGGTGGAAATGCTTTATTGAAAGTGACAAAACATCACATCCATTCTTATTTCATACTTTAAACAAAGTCTATTAGAATCTTAATTAATCATGAACATAATTAAACTTATGGTGGTATTTAAACTAGCATGCCCATTTTTGGGGATTTTATTTTTATTTATTTTTCTTTTATTCCCCTTTTTTTTTATTTTCTTTCTTCTTTTTATATTTTTCTTATTTTCTTATTTTCTATTTTTCTCTTCAAAATCTAAAACAACTTAAAATGAAAAAATAATTTACAACATCCCATTGGGATAAATAGCTAGATAATCATGAGTAAGTAAGGTTACGGGAGAGGAGGGCGGGAGAAACGCAACAGCTAGGGTTACCATAGTGAGCAAAGTTCAATTCTAATGGAGAGTCGTAGGGGAGGGAGCTTGACTCCCTCCTATAAAGATGTAGTGGCCAGTAGAAGTAAATCACCAACTGGAAATAGTAAAGATGGTATGAACTACAAAAACAAGGACAATGAAAAGGAAACAGATATGACCATAACAAAAGAAAATAGCAGCACAAAGGACAAAGAAGAAGAAGACAAAAGTCTTGGTTCAAGAGAAAAAAACAAAAGGGACCTTTCAAACCAAAAGCAAAAATCACTCCTCGAGTAATATTAAATGATCCTGCTCTGCAGGAGCATAGGGAACATATGGGAACCTACACCATTATTTGTACATTCATGGGACTATGGCCCACTGAAAAGGCTTTACAGACGTGGATCAAGTATCATTGGAAGCCCAAAGGAAGCATTGACCTACATCTTGGGTCAAAAGGATTTTTCACAATAGTGTTCTCTAAAATCAAATATAAAGACAAAATATTCGAAGGACGACCCTATTTTTTTGCTGCAGCATGTCTCTATATGAGACCTTGGTGAATGAACTTTGTCCCAGAGGTGGAGAGTTTCTCTTCGGTTCCTGTGTGGGTAAGGCTCTACTCTCTACCTCTTGATTATTGGCAAACTGAATCATTGACTGCCATTGGCAATAAGCTAGGACGCTATGTCAAAGCTTTTGAAGCCAAAAGAAGGGGAAAATATACCTCCTTTGCTAGGATGTGTGTGGAAATGGATCTATCAGGAGCACTTCCTGATGAAGTTATCCTGGAAGTTTTTGATGAGGAGTGGGTGCAGATGGTGGACTACGAACTTATCCCCTTCAAATGCCGAAGATGCCATGAACATGGGCATTTGTTAAGAGACTTCCTTCTCAGCAAAAAGATAACAAAGAAAAAATTAATACAATGAAGGACACTGAAAGCTTTCAGAAAGTGGCTAGTAGAGGAAGGGGAGGAAAAAAGGGATCAAAACAACATCATACTAAGGGGCAAAAGGGTAGTCAAAATAAGTTTCAAATGCTAGAAGATCCTGAAGAAATCATAAGAGAGAATCAATATCAGGAGGAAGATGCTAAAGAAAAAGAAAAAAACGAGGACAAAAATCATTCTTTGGACATTGACTCCCAAAAAGAAGCTATGAGAAGTGAAACAGAAATGGAAATGGACCAGGAAATGACCCAAAGTGAAATAGATCTGGAAGATCACGAACTACAAGAAATACTTGAGAAGGAAAACTTGGATCTGGAAGGATTCTTGATGCAAGGAACCAAAGGAGGAATAGATTCTCTGCCTCAAGAAGATTGCAACAGAATACAACAGTTGTTTTTATGGAAAACTCAGGAACGAGGACTGGAGAAAGGTAAAAACATCCACAAACAGGAGCATAGAGGGGTGGAAACAATGAAACAAGATCTAGGATTAGCCACCAGAAATCCAGGAAAGAAGAGAGGCAGAAAAAAACAAAATGAGCTCCCGAGGGAGTGTGGAAAGCTAATGATATATTCAGGTATGATGAAAGATCTAGCCAGTTACTCCTTTACAAATATTTAATTATGAAGTTCATATCCTGGAGGTCTAGGTAGTAAAAGAAAACAAAGAATGCTAAGTAACAGAATGAAACTAGCCATGGCGGACATAATCTTCATTCAAGAAACAAAATGCTCCATTCAGAAAATAAAACAGATGAATAACAAATGGCTCAGTAAATTTGAGTTTCTAGAATTCAAAGCAGAGAACACAGCGGGAAGCATTCTCACTCTTTGGAACCCCCAAAAAGTCAGTGTTGTAGATGTGGAGGCAACGAGAAATTACTTATCAACTATCATTCAACCAATGGGGATGTTTGAGACCTTCCTGGTTATGAATGTCTATGGTCCTCAGAGAATAGATGAGAAGCTTAGATTTCTAAACTTCCTGGTAGATCTCAGATGTAGACATAACGAATCCCTTGGGTCATTGGAGGAGACTTTGACATGATTAAATCTCTTTCGAAAAAAAAAGGAGGCACCAGAATCCTCAGTAGAGATTCAGTAGGATTCCATTCTTTCACAGAAGACATGAAAATGGTTGACTCTAAAATGCATAATGGTATTTTTACTTGGAACAACAAAAGAGGAGGTAATGCTCAGGTTACCTCCAAGTTAGGCAGATTTTTGATCTCCGAGAAGATGATGCTCACAAATACAGAAATATCTGCAAGTGTTCTCCCATTTGGAGGCTCTGACCACTGGTCGATTCAATTAGAAATCAAGGGAATTGATGCTCCTAGAAATAGACCCTTCAGCTTTGAGAATATCTAGCTCTCCCACCCAGATTTCATCAGCAACATTGAAAAATGGTGGTCCGAAGATCTACAGGTCCAGGGCTCCAAAATGTTCCTCCTCCATAAAAGACTAAAGCACATAAAAATCAAACTCAAAGAATGGAATAAGAAGGATTTTGGTAACATTTTTTGTAAACAATAAATTAATAGAGATCAAAATGTAGGAACTAAATTAGTCAATGATCATAGATGTTTTTGATAAAACCAAAGGTGAGCAAGCTGAAAAACACAACCTTGATTAGGAGAATTTATGCAAACAGGAGGAAATCTTTTGGAGACAAGAGTCAAGAGTTCAATGGCTCAAAGGAGGTGAACAAAACACTCATTTTTTCCACTGTTCCACCATAGCCAATAGAATGCATAATAGAATCTCCTCAATATTGAATGAAGATGGAGAGCTTTAGACCTCTCACAAGAATATTGAAGTTGTGATGGTTCAACATTTCAGAGGCATCACAAACGAAAATAATCTAGACAGAGACCAACACATCAAGGAAATTATAAAGAATATTCCTAGGATGGTGTCCAGAGAAGATAACTTTAACCTGAACAAACCAATAACTGAAGCAGATGTTAGTACGATGATCAAAGATATGCGGAATGGCAAAGCTCCAGGTCCAGATGGTTTTAATGTTGACTTTTTCAAAGCCTGCTGGAATGTTGTCAAACATGATATTTTGGATGTGGTAGAGGACTCCAGAAGAAGCAGATCCATTCTAAAAGCCCTCAACACCTCCTTCATCTCCCTGATCCCCAAATAGGACTCAGCTCTGACTCCTGATAATTTTAGACCCATTGCTTTATGCAATGTTGTTTACAAAATTATTTTCAAGATCTTGGCCAATAGACTCAAACCTCTTCTTTCTTCTTTGATTTCTGGGGAACAATCTGGTTATGTGGAAGGAAGGCAAATCATGGATAATATTATTCAGGCCCATGAGGTTATTCACTCTCTCACTAGAAAAAAGCAGGCCGAAAAGATCATGCAATTAGACATTGCAAAAGCATATGACAAGGTGAACTGGATTTATATCAAAAAGGTCCTTTTTGCTTTTGGGTTTGATCATGACTAGATCAGATGGGTTATGGCTTTGGTTACTTCACCCAACTTTTCAATTCTGGTGAATGACTCGCCCTCAGAGATCTTCCCTCCTTCCAGAGGCCTTAGGCAGGGAGACCCACTCTCTCCCTTTCTTTTTATCCTCATGATGGAAGGATTGGGCCGAACCATTAAAAATGCTAAAGTATTAAGAAAGATCAAGGGCCTACAATTAACAGAGAACAACCAAGCCTTGACTCATCAACAATTTGTGGATGACACCATGCTACAAGGTATCCCCAGAGTCAAGGAAGCTACAGGATACAAAAAATTCTTAAATGACTTTGCCTCGGCTTTAGGTATGGAAGTCAATCTCTCCAAATCAATTTTTTTTTCTTTAACACTAACATTGCTATTGAAAGGAACATCTCCAGAATTTTGGGCTTCCAAAGGGAGGTCCTCTCTTCAAAGTATTTGGGAATCCCCCTTATGGATAAACCAATGCACAAAAGTATCTGGGAACCGATGCTCAACAAGATGCAAGACAAGATCAAAAGATGGACTTTTAGAGTTTTGAACCTTGCTGGAAAATTGATTTTGACGAAGGAAGTTCTTCAATCTATCCCTATTTTCTTTTTATAAGCCCTACCAGCTCCTAAAGGGGTCTTACAACAATTCAGGAACATTCAGAGAGACTTTCTCTGGGGCAAGGAGGAAACCAGAAAGAAATGGGCCCTTGTTTCTTGGGATAAAATTTGTAAACCCAAAAGTCATGGAGGCCTAGGCTTAGACGATCAGGAGATTCTAAGTAATGTCTTAGGAGCCAAACTCTGGTGGAGATGGGTTAAAGACCCAGGGGCGCATTGGGCTAAAACCTGGAAAGAAAAATATGCAAGATCCTGTTAAACGAGTGATCTTATTAGAATGTCAGGGAACATAAAAGGCTGTCACATCTAGAATAAAGCCTGGGATAACAGGAGCCTAGTACAAAACAACAGCTTCTGGGAAATTAGAGCAGGAGAACAAGCTCTCTTCTGGGAAGATAAATGGCAACAAGAACCAATGTTGTTAAGGGATGACCTTATGAGCATCAAGCAGGAAACTGATTTCCAAGGACTAACAAAAGTTAGGGATTTCTGGAATCTTCCTCATGACAATGAGAAATGGAGAGGCTGGAGGAAAATAAAATGCAAAGGGGATGACCCCATAAAAGCAAAAATAGAAGAACTCATGAAAATATTAGAACAGAGGAAGATCTTGGTTATAGATGGGCAGGATCAGTTAAGATGGGGCCAAAACAAAGAAGGCATCTTTAATATCAAATAAGCAAAAAGAATTACCCTTAACCTAGATCCCTGCGTTTTCGCTAAGTCGTGGAAAAAACTTTGGAGCCACCAAGGATGGATAAAGATCAAACTGTTTATGTGGTTAGTTCATCACAAGAAAATATTAACTTGGGAGAACATTCAGAAGAGGGGGGTTATGGGGCCTTCTAGATGCCAATTATATGAGGCTCAAGAGGTGACAATGGAGCATATTCTCAACAACTACACCTATAACACTTGGTTATGGGATTCGTTCTACATCATTTTTCAATAGACAAACAGAGACAAAGGAAGCATTAATAACACCCTAAACAAGTTGAGAAAAAACTTTTCAGAGTATCAGATCCTTAATTTAGCCTTAACCTTGACACCAAGCTTCATTATCTAGAATGTTGGAAGGAAAGGAATAAAAGAATTTTCAAGGATGGAAAAACTACTTCTCTTTGCCTGATGGAATTGATCTTAAAGCAAATTAAGGAGACACTTTCCACCACTATGCACAGTTATCCCTCGAATCCTCCCAATGCGCTTGAATTGAGAACTCTCAAGCAGCTGGGAATGCATGAGATCATCCTCAAGGGTCTTAGCAAAAAGGAAAGTGTAGAGCTATAACTAGGGTCTCCCACACCTCTAATTATCCCACATTAATAAGTCAATCCGGGAACGTTTTGTTATTGCAAAGAGTAGCTCAATCTGAGGCTATTCATCTGAGTAATGCTTAGTAGTATAGCATTCAGGAAATACAAGAGTAAACAGATGCTAAACTACAACTAAATTACTCCAAAAAGATAGAATCACACAAGACAGCTTATCAGTCAAGGGTATGGAAGCGATAACCCATCCCTCTAGAAACAGATGGAAAGGAAATTAGAGCATGGACCATCGGTCTGGGAGCTAGGCAGTGACTGTTGAGGCTCACTATAGCCTTAGACCTTCTCTCACACCAAAACAACGAATGCAAGTAAATGGAACGACATCAAGTAAAATGGAACAACAAATAGGAAATGGAACAACAGTAAATGGAACAGTAGTAAATGGAACAACAATAAATGGAACAACAACCAAAAGAACTAAATCTCGCGAGTCAGAACCAAACTTGCTCTATTGTACCAAACTCACACTCTATTATGAAATAACACTCTCCTCTCTTAAAGCAAACTGGATGGAATATACTTTATGGAACAACACTCATTGATGAATTATGGAATGGCAGTAATCGACCATATATGCACACCTCGCATTAATATAGTAATCTGACAATTAAGGATAATACAACTATGTTTCCAAATAGAATAACATTACTTTCGGATTCCAATAATTGGTATTTCAAATGAATTAAATGACAGTAATATTCAATACAGGCGCTCTGTAACAGAAATAACTGGTTGAGACTAAAAGCATGCGATCAACTCTGAAAAGATTCAATTATACAATGCAGAGTCATTAAACAGATTTCTTGAGAAAAACCATTAATGCATTAATCGTAACAGAGCATAGCATAGCATACGAAAGGTATATCAGATTACCGAGTAATAAAGATAAGCAAACCACGCATAAATCAAGATATAATGATACAAAAGCAAGTGTCCTTCGGAGCCGGGCCCTTAGCTTCCAATGGTACACCACCTTAGATTACTCCAGACACAAAGATGAAATAAACACCAAGTCTTTTGTATTAACGCATCAACAAACGTACAGTAAACTAGGTCTCAGTGAGACTCGATGATCAAAGTTTGTCTGAAACTGAAAATTAAAAAAACAAAAGTCCCTTTGCTCAACGATGTTGTTCCTTTATATAAAAGTAACAGCGGGGATATCTAGGTAACAAAAATAAGTAAAACAGCGATCCCTCAGGATCAAAGATCCTGAGGGATTCGCCAAGCCGTTAATCCTTTACTTTTCTTTCCCTCTTTCGCCGAATTGGTATCCCTTCTTTCTTTCCTGGGTTATTCTGCTTTGATCTGCTCAATCACGTTTGCATCCGGTTCCCTTCTAGAGGGACAACAGTTATTCCTCCTCTGTCTTTCCCTTTTGAGTGGCAACTCTTCGTTTCCACTTTTCCCTGTATAGAAAAATGAAAATTATCAACGATTAAGCTTCCCATGTTAATTCTTACACATTTTATTAAAATTCTTTATTTCTTTGAGTTCATAATGCAGAAAAGGTTACAAATGTTACTAAAAAGCCACTAAATTGTTTGTCAAAAGAATACCTTTCAGGTGCTCCACACACCCCCCTGCTTACCCTGTTTCATGCCCTCATGAAAACATTATAGTTGACATGCAAGGAAGTAAGAGAATAGGCCGGAGAGGGAACCTCATGAGGAAGCCTACAACCATGATGAGCAACTAGATCATCAAAGAACTGATTTATTTGACCTGCAGGCATTTCATAAAAGGCCTGATATCTGGGTGCAAGGTGCCAAATGATTGGACTACGAAATCAATACCCTAACCAGGATGGCCCTGCTTGCAGAATACGTTCCCCATAAAGGTTCAACCGGCTGGCAGCCAGCTCAAAATTCTCGTATTTGAATGGTTCCCTGAGCTAGATGTTTGGGCTAGAAGTCCAGTATCGGAATTTTGCAGCATCGATGGCGAGGTCTTTAATAGTCAGAAAATATTCCAAACTATGTCGGATCAGGTCTTCGTGCATGGGTCCTAATATCTCGATGACACCCGGGGTCCTCATAAGGTTCCTATGCTCTCTCCATAGCATCACTTGGTCTCTAGGCTCGGCTCTCACCCATAAGTCTAGGCTATTTTCCTGTCTCTGAAAGGTGTTATAGGCTCTGAGCCATTTTAGCTGATTAACCCCAAATGAAACGAAGGCTTGCAATTGTATGTCACCAACAAAAGGGCCAGGATTTAAGTCAGTTTCCTGGTCTAGCATGAGGTTGTGCAAGTGAAATTCGCACAATAATCTCTGAACCTTAATTCCATAATGCTTGCAACAATCTATAAAATCATTAACAATATTGATTTGGGTAGGGGCACCCGCCCTAAGAGCTTTTATTTTTAATCGTAAATATCGTTCAAGAAAAAATAAAGCATAGTTTCTAGCAGGGGCCCTACAGGTCAAAGCGTTATTATACGAAGAACACATAGTGTCCATCTGCTTAATAACAATATCTAATCGACGAGTTACCTTGGCAACCTTTTCTTGCTCCTTTTGTCATCCTTCAAAGGCCTGGCTCTCGGACTAACTAATATCCTGAAGTTGCTGTTGTAACTCTTCGTATTTCTCCCGGGGGACTGTTTGTTCTCTCAGTTGTTCAGCTTCTTGCGGAGCTTGCTTCATCATCTTGTGCAAGGTTCTTGTTTTTGGATCCTTTTTCCATAGAGCCGTAGAGGCCGGGAATTTTTCCTGAACCTTTTTGTTATGCTATTTGGAGTTCAAAACCCGAATTACCCCTGAGGGTGGTGCTTCTGTTTGGGTCTTCTTACTCTCTTTTTCTTTCTTAACACGAATGAAAGGTTGCTGTGGTCCCCCTGTTATTGGAACATCTTGCTGTTCCTCTACCTCAATTGGAATATCAGTCCATTCTTCAGGGTCAATTGGAACAACAGTCTATCCCTCAACGTCATTTGGAACAACAATCTATTCTTCAATGTCATTTGGAACAGCAGTCCGTTCTTCAATGTCATTTGGAACAACAGTCTGTTCTTCAATGTCATTTGGAACGGTAGCAGGTCTTCCAATGGGGTTTCGACCAACAGAGTGGCTATAAGTTCGTCATCTTCTTGTCCTACAAGATTTTGCTGCAGTGGCCCTTTTTCTTTTCCTTGTGGTCCTTCGTATCCTCAGGTTGGCTTTCAGAATCCGAATCTGCTGTCGGAGCTTGGCTATAGTGTTCAGCAACCTCTGTTGTTTCCTCTTTAATTTCTTAATCTCTATTATCTCAGCAGAGGGTTTATGACTCGCCCTTAAATCTGCTCCTACTCCGTCTAGAATTTCTTCTGGTGTGTTGGGAAGAGATTGTTCCTGATTGGTGTCTCTTATTTCCTCCTCATGAACGGGCAGGTTTTCTTCTCCTGCCTTTTCTGCATGTGATTTATCAGGTGTGTCTTCCTCCAGAGGTCCATCAGGGAGGCCTGTTGTGCTGGAGGGTTGGCCATACTCCCCCATATTGGCCAAGATTGCAGCCAATTCCTCTTCACCCACAGGGTCCCGCAGCGGGCTACCCTTCGGCTGTACTACTTCCTCCTCTTGATTGGACTGCTCAGTGACTGCCTTGGAGAGTGCTCGTCTCCTTCCTCGACTCCTTCTCCGGGTTGCTCAGCCTCGGCCCCAGATTGCTCATCATTTTCTTCAGAAGGTCCTCCTTCTAGTTCTGGGGGTTCGTCCGTAATCTCAATTGGCTGGCTAGTGGTCTCCTGGATCTTTTCCAGCCTCCCTCGTATTTGGGCCAGCCGTGCTGATTTCCTTGGTCTCTCAGGTTGTTCAGGTGTACCAGCAACATGTTTTTCTGCTATCAATTCTCTGGGTTCTTCCGGTCGTTCCGGTGTATTAGAGGAATGTTTTCGTTTTGGAGCAACATGTTTTTCTGCTGCCAATTCTCTGCGTTTTTCTGATCGTTCCGGTGTGCTAGAGGAATGTTTAGGTTTTGGGGATGGTTCAGCCAATCCCTCCTCGATCATTGCAATGAGCTCCTCCCAGCTGCTCTGCTGTTGAGTGAGGCTATGGCTCACTATCAATCGAATCAGTCCATGGTGGCTAACAGCTGTTTCTATGTGCTATGCCTCTTTCAGGCTTCGGGCCGCATTATGTAATAACGAATTTAAGAGTGCAGGCAGATTTACAGAACATTTTCCTTTCAAAGAAGCTAAGAGTTTAAGATGACGTGGTCTTACCACGTCTTTCCTCCCTTCGCAAGTGATGTAGCTCTGCACTATCTTTGCTAATTCGGTCCAGGGTTCCCCTAACGTTGCCGACAGAACTCCCTTCCCCTTGACTGTCAAGCTTTGGCCTTCATCCTAGAAAATCTCCATGATCTTTTGTAGTCTTTCTTTCTTCAGCGTCCATACGGGTCCGGCAGCTGGTAGTCCCGAGACTTCTGCAATGATATCATCAGTGACCGTTATCCGTCTTTCTCTTACTATGGACTAGTTCTCCTGCAAATTCTGCAGGAATTCCAACGCCACTGTTTCATTCGATTCTCGTAGGCGACTGAAATAATTCAACCACCCTGCCTTTTCCAGGATCTCCCGGGCAGCAGTGGAGACTGTCAACTCCTGAGGTTCGCTTCGGACTGCCTTTCCCCCCATAGTTCCACTCAGAATTCTCAATGGAATAGCAACTGTCTGTGCTGTTTGAGACACAGAGAGGGTGATCGTCGCAAAGTTTTGGAAAAGAACACAGAGCATGCAACAAAAAAGGATCGTGGATGGCAATTTCCGTAAAATAGAATTATCATACCGTTAAACCATTCCATACCTTCGTACATTATCTTCCCCGAATAGTGTGCTGACATGTAATTCGTGGAGTAATGAAGTTACCTTCCCCCCCGCGATCTGATAGGCTGTCCCCAGCCGTCAAATAGAGGAGCAGTAGCCATTCGGAAACCAAGTCATAAAGGAACAACATATGAAATTATGCCATGTTTTAGATAGACAACAAAATACCGAAATCGAGGCAAAAAGGTGGATCACGTTTTACATAAGAGCCTGCGTTATATGATGGGAGGCCGGGGGATGGGACGTCTGTCAAGCGTACGAAATCTCCAATGGTCATTGTCAGTTCCGTTGCCATGATTGGTGGTAATGAGTATTCATGCGATGTATACATCGGGACATAAAATATGATCTATTCATAGGATATAAGAGACGAAGAAGTATTGATATCATACCTATTGGTGTAACCATTACGACTTCAATACCATTAACAGAGCTCTGCTGCCAACAGGTGTTCATAACCTTGGCAGAGTTGTCTATTTCACCCCCGGAATCATGATCCTTTGTGTGTATTTTGAAGAGTATTTTGTCAAAATGTAGGCCATTATGCTGGCTTGATAACCAGGTAGCCATAATGCCATTCACAAGGTAGGTGCGAAACGTGGGCAGGCCAGCTCGTGATAAGACCCCCTGTTCCAAGGTTTGTTTATTTAGTGTACCTTTGGACCATATCCTTAGTGTGGTGGCCATAATGAGAATGCCACTTCGCTTCCATCCTTATGATCATGGTAGGCTGGCTCTTGATGAGACCCCCTATCCTGCATTTGACAATTGATAATCCATATTTACTTTTTTTCTTTTGCAGAGCACTTTTTCTTATTTATTTACACATAAGGGTGGTTCAACACTCCTTAAGAGTGGGGAATGGTGGAAGAAGTCTTATCATCCCAATAGGAAGATATAAATCCTCTGCTCTTACCCCTAGGTAATAATCAAAAAAAGAATTTTAGGGAAATCGTCATGATAAAGATCACCAACCAGAGCAACGGTAATAAGACGATGACAACGAAGATAATAAGTAAGTGTGTCCCTCCTCTTGTCCTTTTATCACTACTAGGCGTTATAAAGATAGCGATTTATGATCTGCTGACTTCGGTATGTCATGATTTATGTTCATTGCATAAGTCCATAGCTGTATCTTAAAGACTGGGGAGAACATGGGCGCAAAGCATCCTCAATATCATCCAAAGAGAAAAAACATGTCGATGGTGTTCCTCGGAGAAGAATCCATGCAAACAAATACTTGAGATGCCTTTTCTTTGAAAGGAACAGCAGAAAATCACAAATGCTGTTCCTTTTGAAAAAGAACAGCAGAAAATCACGAATGCTGTTCCTTTTGAAAAGGAACAGCAGAGACACACAAGTGCTGTTCCTTTTGAAAAGGAACAGCAGAAACACACAAGTGCTGTTCCTTTTGAAAAGGAACAACATAAACACACAAATGTTGTTCCTTTTGAAAAGGAACAGCAGAAACACACAAATGTTGTTCCTTTTGAAAAGGAACAGCAAAAACACACAAATGCTGTTCCTTTTGAAAAGGAACAACAAAAACACACAAATGTTGTTCCTTTTGAAAAGGAACAGCAGAAACACACAAATGCTGTTCCTTTTGAAAAGGAACAGCAAAAACACACAAATGCTGTTCTTTTTGAAAAGGAACAGCAGAAAATCACGAATGCTGTTCCTTTTGAAAAGGAACAGCAGAAACACAACAATGTTGTCCCTTTTGAAAAGAAACACCAGAAACACGCAAATGTTGTTCCTTTTGGAAAAGGAACAACAAGAACACAACAATGATGTTCCTTTTGAAAAGGAACAGCAAAAACACAACAATGTTGTTCCTTTTGAAAAGGAACAGCAGAAACATGCAAATGTTGTTCCTTTTGGA
>APFE030694930.1:0-25180 GCA_000404065.3 Pinus taeda | reverse complement strand
GGCGCAAGTTTATCCTAAAAAACTCACTTTTGGTTAATTCTAGATGTTTCTAGAAGGAATTTTGACGTGGATTGTTCGCTCCAAGGTGGTTCATGCATCCCAAAAGAGAAGGAGCTAATCCCTTGATAGGAGGAGCTATCCCTTTGAAAGAGGGCTTTATCCCTTTGAAGGAGGACCTAGTAACTTCCCTCCATTGCACTATAAATTAAGGCATTGGGTCAGTTGCTGGGGAGGTTAGAAGCTGAACATTTTGAGGGTAAATGCTGATGGAATTGGGACTTCCTAGTTAAACTTGAGAGGAGACATCACATACCTTTTGGTTTCATTGGGAAGTGAGTGAAACTTGTCAAAGTAGAGGAGACTTCTTGTCGGACCCTGGGAAGAGCTTGTACAGCATCAAGGTACAGGTTGTAAAGTTCTTCTTCACTTGAATTAATACAATCAGATTTATTTTTCTCAACAAATTGTCTTATGTGGTTTGTTTCATAATCTCCTTGATCATTATGATCCATATGCTTTATAATATTGGCTTTTCAGGTGCTATTTAATTGTTTTCTTGTTTGTGTTTGCAAAATACACTTCAAGGAAGATCATTTGGAGCGAGGGAGCGAGGCTTCCACAAACTTGCATGGGACCCAAGGTAGGCCTAAAACACTTGTTTGCCTTTGTTTTACTTTCATGTTTAGAGAAAGATAGTTTTTGATTGGCTTGCTTATCACTAGATATCAGTAGATACTAGGAAGGTTGATCTTGTCCGCAACCTTGACTCATTCCGTATGACAAAATGTATAAGGAAATTGAGTCTGATTGATTGATTGATTGAAAAGGAAGGGTGATCCTTATTGCTATCTATTTAGAACTCTGTAATATGACAGTAGATTTTCAGAATTTCACTTATTGGTACAATTTCTGGTTCAAAGGTTTTATGATTCAGTATCTTTAGAGGTATACGCAGGTTGGGCAAAAGGAAGTAGCGTATACATGCATGTTTTCTTCATTAAAGAAGTGTATACATTCTAACACATGCATTTTGAGGTTGCGGTTAGTTCTGGTTGTTGATATAGTGTTCTGGGTTCAGATCTGTGTATTGGTTATAGTGATTTTTCTATTCCAATTGATTGGTTGAATTTGATTAAGTTTGAATGAATGGTTGATTTAGTTGTGTCAAAGGTTCAGTGATTGTTTGATTCAGTTGTGTCAAAGGTTCAAATGTTTCAATGATTGATTGTTTCAGTTATATCATAGATTGACGATTGGGTTTCAGTGATATCAGAGATTGATTGGGTATTTGATTATCAAATGCATAAGGAGGCTGGTATTTGATTGATTGATTGTATAAGTGAGAAGAAGTGATCTCTGTCGTTGCCTATGTAAAGCTCTGTAAGTTGACAGTAGATATTTAGTATATTGTTGGTTGGTACAGACTTGATTCAAAATTTTATGTTTGCAGTAGTTTTGAAGGTATACGCAGGTTTTGATTAACGGAAGTAGCGTATACATGTAGTTTGGGTTCAGCCAAGTAGCGTATACACTTTGATGCATGGTTTTTGAGGTTACCGCTGGTTCTGAATGATGATGCAGTTTTGTGGGTTCAACACAATGTTCTGGTGCTAGTGATCTGATTGTTCAGATTAACTGAATGTTGGTTGATGCAGATGTATTTCATGGTTGTATTACAGTGGTGATTAATTTTGAGCTTCAATGTTGTTGATGGGTCCAGTATGAAAATTTGATGAAACTTGGCCTTCAAATTGTGTTGCTGTGTTCTAGGAGTATCCAGTCTGAAAATTTATGAAACGTGGTCCTTAGAGGAAGAGAGAAGGTCGTAGCCTTCTATAGACTGACACCTACATACTAGTAAACATATTGGCCAATACAAGAGCCAGGGGGTTGGAGATCCCTTCCAGTAGCAGTTGGAAAATGAGTGAAGGTTGGAGCCTTCTGTAGGTCGGCGCCTACGTACTAGTAAACGGATCAGCTAGTACAAGATCTAGGGGGTTGTAGCTCCCTTCCAGTAGCAGCTGGAAAACGAGAGAAGGTTGTAGCCTTCTGCAGGTGGGTTCTTGCATACTAGTTTGAGTCTGCACCAATATAAGATTGTACAAAGATTTTCTTATTATTAAAAGAAGACAGAGACGACAGCAGCAGGTGGTTTTCACCTACATTGGGTTTCCACCTTAAATCTTGGTGCTCATGTGTGTTGCTTATGTGTGATGGTTTATTCTATTACTACTGCACATGGTTACTGTTTAATAAAGTATTGTTTCACTGATTAAAGGTCAACATATGATGAATTAAATGAATCATAAGTTCATTGGATATACACTGGTTGCCTTAAGAACAGTTTCGTGCACACGTGAGTTCCCTTCACTGAAGTAGCATATATAAATATGATTATGGAAATGAAAAAGTTATTGATTTGTAAATACTGATTCACCCCCCTTCTCAGTATTATTTCCAACTATTGGTATTAGTGCATGTCCTTTGGCAGAAGCTTGATCGCTTGAAGGAGATCCGTAGAAAAAATGGGAAAGAAGATAAAGAAGAAAGCACCTCAAAACAAGAAGGCATCTCAAAGGAACAATGATAGTGGGAGAGATGATTGGGGATTATGTGGAAGCAACTCTTCAGATTTAGAATCACCTCAAAATGAAGATGAACAAGAAAAGGTACTATCAGGTATGATTTTGTTGTCCTCTAGTGATACATTTCTCTATTCATTTGAAGATATTGAAAGTGATAGCGAAACAACTGAAATTTATCTTAGGGGTGAAAGAGAAAGAAATCAAATAGAGGGAGAATTTAAAAGGCTCACAGATATAATTAGAGATCAAAAATATCTAATTGATAAAAGGGAATGTTCCTACAAAGAAGAAGTTACCAGATTAAAATATCAGGAGGAAGGAAACAAGGTAAGGAAGCAATACAAGGAAAAGGAAGATCAATAAAAAGCTACAGGATGAAGTGACATCATTAATAAATGAAGTAAGTGAAAAGAGTACAACAATCAAGAGACTTAAAGATAGGTCCAGTTACTATGAAAGTCTTAAAGATAAGATCCTCTCTCTAAAAGAAGATCTTGAAAAATCAAATGAGCAGAATGAAGAACTACTTCAAGCATTTGAAGAACAAGAAAACAAAGTTCTCGAATTAAGGCAACAAGTGGAAGAAGGAAGAAAATATGAAGAAATCATGAAGAAGCAGTATCTTGAAAAGGAAAAGCAATGCCAGGTTGAGGTAAATATCCTAAAAGGTAAATTAGGAGAAAAGGATAAACTTTTACGATTTCAAGACAGTACTAAGATTTTGGATAATATTCTTAGTAGTAGTAAGGTCTCCTATCATCAAATCTGGTCTTGGTTTTCATGAAACTGTTGAAGGTGAATCTAGTTCACAAGATGAGGCAGGGAACTCTAAATCTGAAATGCTCAACAAGGAGATAAGAGGTCAACCCCATCAACAACCAAGGAAAGAAAGTATTTAAAGAAAATCATTTACTCCTAACTATGGAAGTGATAATCGGTTCTTTCCTCTGATGAATAATGTTGAATGTTTTATATGTCATAATTTTGGACATGTTGCAGCAAGATGGAGAAGTAGAATGGTTCAAGCTAATAACCATCACACAGAAACATCATCAACTTCCAGGTACTTCAAGGGATATTGTTTTTCTTGCAATATGTTTGGTCACAAAGCCATTGACTGCTATATAGGGAATATGAAACATATAAGATGTTATGCTTGTAACAAGTTTGGGCACGTAGCAAAAGAGTGCAGGAGAAAATTTCAGACAACCTACCAAAAGGAGAAAACATCATCACACTCTAGGGTATGGAAGAAGAAGGAAGTACAGTCAGAAATTTGTGGCATAGCTTAATATACAGATAGAACAAACTCAGGAAGAATTGAAAGTATGAAATTTCAGTACTCTAATTCTCATACACAGTTATAATGAAGATAAGTCGAGTATATACGTGAGTTCAAAGCTGCACAGTCACGTATATGTTGGTTTAAGGAAAGAGTTGTGGGACAGACTCAGAAAAATGGGTCTGATATGGTTTAGTCAATTATCTGCTCTGTTTGATGATGATTACAGTCTGCTGATAATATGTATAAGTGCTCTTGATTTGTTGATGACTTAATGTATATTTGATTGATGATGATGCCCTGATATTTCTTACTGATGTATGTAATGATCAGATATGACAGTGAACAGGTGGCACATGTTCAAGAGGAGAATATTTTATGCTTCTAATATTGCATTGTTGGCATTATGTTTAGAATTCTTTGGTACCTAATGATTCTTATCAATAGTGATGAGGCTTATGTGGCTAAAATGTTTAAATGATACATCATGCTAACAGTTGCCTATGATGATGATACTTGTATTGCTTTGGGTTACATAGTTGTTATTCAGATCAGATTTATGGGTGATTATGGATGACTTTTGAAGATGCATACAGTACATATATGTTGGTTACATGGTGATCTTCATAAGGATGAGGAGTATTACAAAGATTGAGTACACAACTTCATTATTTGACGATGAGTCACTCATTTATTTTAAGATGCTTAGAGTTCATATGGTGCCATTATGATGCAGGATTCCTATAGTTCTTGGCTCTCACATGGTTGAGGATTGTTGTTGTTAGTATCAAGAAACCTTGAAAAATGACTATGAGCTCATTTTTTGCTAGCTACATATTGCTTTCTATTTGATGGATACACATTACGTTGGATACATGGATGATTACTTAAGTTACATATTGATAAATATTGTTGGTTGGCCAAGAGAATGGTGTTATTACAGGTCTCATAGCTATTTGAAGACATGGATATTCGGAGACATGGCTTACTTGGTCACATAATGCCTTCTTACTTTATGATGATAGGTTTGATACTCACATATGTTGATTAGAATGGTTAATGCTTATCAGATGGGGGATGTTCCCTAGTGATGATACATGGTTGATATATTTTGGGTTCTTGTGGAAAGATCATGTAGTTTTTGATGATGATGTTATGATCATAGATGATGACTATGGTGTTTTCATATACATATGATGTGAATGATTTTGTGTTACTATTTGGACATGGAAGGTTATGATAAGCTCTTTCTTCTAATGAAACAGAACAAGTTGATATTGATGAGATCAAGAGGATGAGTTGATATCTATATACAACATACTTTGTCACAAGCTGATGATATTTACATTGTCATATCTTGAGAACTGATAATGGACATATACAGGTTGTTGGTCTAGATGTTTTTGATAGATTCTTATGGTGCAAATCATATATGGTCTTTATTAAAAATGTCATGTATATCATTTGATGTAAAGGTCATGTAAAGGCCCATGATGTAATGATATGTATCTGTCTGTCATAATCTTTTAATGAGTCCTTTTTTGTCATATGATGTAATTTGTACCCCCACTGTGCATGGGAAGGATGATGTAATAATTGCTATATTTCATTCATGTATAAACAATTGGTATATCCCCACTTGGTTGGTTCAATGAGTCAAATTTGTTATATCCCCTCTTGGTTGGGATATTGATGTATGTATGAGTCATTGGTGATAGGAAGGTCAAAATCACATAGTTGAGTTATAGAGTCATGTTATTCTTTTGGAAAATATTTTTGTAGACTTTGCATGTGCTCAGGGGGAGCATGGATGGTTTAGTGCATCACAACATGTACAAAGGGGGATTTTAATCAAAAAATTCAGCATGTGCCTAGGGGGAGCATGATCAATGATCAATATTTAGCTATTCAGATATGAAAGTCTTCATTTTGGTCAACCCTTTTCCCTTGATATCAAAGGGATAAAATATCTTGGTCCACCATTTGCCCTTGATGTCAAAGGGGGAGAGTATTTTGGTGTTGCTTGTTATCTCTAACAGTTTCTACAACTTGCAGTAATCAACACCAACATGGTTTCCATCAAGTCCAAAGGGGGAGATTGTTGGCATTATGATGCATGTGTTGTACTTGATGGCAACCCACTTGTAGTAGAACAACTCACTTGTATATGGTAACTAGATGAATCTACGTAAGTAGATGAATCTACAGGAGAGATATCAAATGTGACAGAATGCATGGAAGTTGTGTTTGCAGATGTGACAAAATGCATGGCATTTCAAAGAAGTAATATGGAAAATTAGAGTGTAGCAGGTCTATTCAAAGGTAACAGGGCATTGGTATAGAATAACAAGAATATGGAACTAAGGTATTCACCTTGTCCAAGCAGCATATACACGCGGGTTAACAGAACAAAAGGAGCGTATACATATACACACACTTTCACGGGAGGAAAAGCGTGTACATGTTGGAAAACCAAGGTTTTGGTCTGAGGTATTTAGTCCAAGGTATTGATCTAAGGTACTTGGTCCAAAGTATTTGGTTTGAGGTATTGACCCTAGGTATTTGTTCCAATGTATTGGTCCTAAGTGGTTTTGGTCCAAGGTATTGAGAAAGGCCTAAAACTATATAAGGAGGAGAAGATCATTAGCCCAATGTGTGCAAGTATTGAATATCTTATGAAGTGTTAGATCAAATATGCAGGTTATGGGCTTTTGATGCTTTGCTTGATCTGAACTAAGGATGCACCTTTGTGGTTGATGATGGATGATGGATCTGGACCTTAAGGCCTGAAATGAATTAACATTATGTGGTTTGATCATGGATAGTCTAGATCTTAATATTGACGAATGTTTTATTCTATAAATGTTATGATCTGTGTATGACTGAAGTCTAGAATAGCTGTGAAGTTTTAAATTAGTATCTGCAGATCTGTATGTTGGTTCGCTTTGGTAAAAGTGCGTATACACGTTGGTTTAGCTCTTCCAAGTAGTGTATGCAAAAGAAAAGCTTGATGTTTAGGGATGAATGATCTATCAGATCAATATTGTTGTTTTGTTGTTGTATTACTACTGTTTGTCAATGATATCTTCTTAGATTTGAAAGTAGAACTGAATATATAAGGAAATTGAGTCTGATTGATTGATTGATTGAGAAGGAAGGATGATCCTTGTTGCTATCTATTTAAAACTCTGTAATATGATAGTAGATCTTTAGAATGTCACTGATTAGTACAGTTTGTGGTTCAGAGGTTTTATGATTCAATATATTTAGAGGCATACATAGGTTGGGCAAAAGGAAGTAGCATTTACACACATGTTTGCTTCATTAAAGAAGCATATACATTCTGACACATGCCTTTTGAGGTTACAGTTAGTTCTGGTTGTTGATGCAGTGTTCTGGGTTCAGATCTGTGTACTAGTTACAGTGATCTATCTATTCCAGTTGATTGGTTGAATTTGATTAAGTTTGAATGAATGGTTGATTTAGCTGTGTCAGAGGATCAGTGATTATTTGATTCAGTTGTGTCAAAGGTTCAAAGGTTTCAGTGATTGATTGTTTCAATTATATCAGAGATTGATGATTGGGTTTTAGTTATGTCAGAGATTGATTGGGTATTTGATTGATCAAATGCATATGGAGGCTGGTATTTGATGGATTTATTATATAAGTGAAAAGAAGTGATCTCTATCCCTGCCTGTCTAAAGCTCTGTAAGTTGACAGTAGATATTCAGTATATTGCTAGTTGGTACAGACTTGATTCAAAAGTTTATGTTTGCAGTAGTTTTGAAGGTATATGCAGGTTTTGATTTAAGGAAGTAGCATATACACGCATTTTGGGTTCATCCAAGTAGAGTATACACTTTGATGCATGGTTTTTGAGGTTACAACTGGTTCTTAATGATGATGCAGGTTTCTAGGTTCAGCACAGTGTTCTGGTGTCAGTGATCTGATTGTTCAGATTAACTTAATGTTGGTTGATGCATATGTATTTGATGGTTGTATTATAGTGGTGATTAATTTTGAGTTTCAATGTTGTTGATGGGTCCAATATGAAAATTTGATGAAACGTGGCCTTCAGATTGTGGTGTTGTGTTCCAAGAGTATCCAGTCTGAAAATTTATGAAATGTGGTCCCTAGAGGAAGAGATAAGGTCGTAGCCTTCTGTAGGTTGGCACCTAAGTTGGTAAACAAATCAGCCAATACAAGAGACAAGGGGCTGGAGCTCCCTTCCAGTAGTAGCTGGAAAACAAGTGAAGGTTGGAGCCTTCAGTAGGTCGGTGCCTACGTACTAGTAAATGGATCAACTAGTACAAGAGATAGGGGGTTGTAGCTCCCTTCCAGTAGTAGCTAGAAAACAAGAGAAGGTTGTAGCCTTCTGCAGGTGGGTGTCTACGTACTTGTTTGAGTCTGCACTAGTACAAGATTGTAAACAAATTTTCTTATTATTAAAAGAAGATAGAGACGACAGCAGCAAGTAGTTTTCACCCACATTGGGTTTCCACCTTGAATCTTGTGTTCATGTGTGTTGCTTATGTGTGATGGCTTATTCTATTATTACTGAACATATTTACTATTTAATAAAGTATTGATGCACTGATTAAAGATCAACATATGATGAATCAACTGAATCATAAGTTCACTGGATATACGTTGGTTTCCTTAAGAACAATTGCATGCACACGTGAGTTCCCTTCACTGAAGTAGCATATATAAATCTGATTATGGAAATGAAAAAGTTATTGATTTGTAAATATTAATTCAGCCCCCCACCCCACTCTTCTTAGTATTATTTCCAATACTTGAAAGAATATAACCTACGTGTATACGCTCTTTTGTCGAGACGAACCTGCGTACAGATTTGCAAATATTGACTCAGAACTTTGCTGCAATTATAGGCTTTAGAAAAACCTAGATCATGATAGATAACGAATAAAAAAAATGCAAAATATCAAATCTAACCTCAACCAATAACAGATCATTCAAGAATAAGTCATTTCAAGTCTCATGATCCTGATCCAATATTGAACTCAAGGTGCACATAAATATTTCAGATCTAGTCCCAAACATAACCGTGCAACATAAAATATACTTCTATTTGAAGTATTCCTTAGAATCTTATTCACTTGCTCATCTGGCCTTATGATCCTCTCTTCTTTATATAGTTTTTGGCCTTTCTCAATACAATGGACCGAATCCACTTAGGACCAATACCTTGGATCGAATACCACGGATCGAATACCTCGGACTAAATACCTAGGGTCAATATCATGGTCCATAGATACCTTGAACCAAATGCCTCGAACCAAAACCATGGTTTTCAACATGTACACACTTTGCCTTCTGTGGGAGTGCATGTGTACATTATATGCTATTTCTGTTCTGAGTACCTGCATGCATACACTGCTTGGACTAAGTGAACCTACATGTATCTCTTAAACTTCTCTTACATCATCTTCTTCCTTCAACTTCTTTATTCTGATCAATAGACCTTACCTCCATCTTCCTGATCCTCTGTACCACTGCCCTATTGCCTTTGAACATTCTTGTTAGCCTCTTATAAAAACTGAGTTGACCTGTAGAGTTTCCATCAAGGACAATACTTGTATCATATTGTCAACAATCTCCCCCTTTGGACTTGATGGAAACCATGATGGTGTTGACTACTGCAAGCTGTAAATACTGTTAGAGATACCATACAACACCAAAATACCAAAATACACTCCCCCTTTGACATCAAGGGCAAAGGGCAGACCACTCTACTCTCCTCCTTTGCATGATGTTATCCATACTCCCCCTGAGTACATGCATAGTCTGTAGAGAATGAATCAATATAATAACATGACACTATAAATCAACAAAGTGAGTATGACCTCCCTATGACCACGAACTCATACATACATCAATCACCCAACCAAGTGGGGATACACCATATTTGACTCATTTTCCCAACTAAGTGGGGATATACCAAAGTTTATACATGACCCAAATACAACAATTATTACATCATCCATCCCAAGGATATTAGGAAATAAATTACATCATATGACCAATAGAACTCATTGAAATATAGACCATGATAGAAGAAGTTATATCACACTAATGACTGATGCAACTAAGAAATAGTTGAGTTCAGCAACTATAATGCCAACAATGTGGAATGTGAATGCTCCCCTGAACCTATTCTACCATTGTTTTTTTTTTGTTGTTAGAAAAACATATACGCGCTTTCAGCCAAGGCAACCCGTGTATACCCATGCATATACTTCATGAAACCAACGTGTAGTAAACTTCCTCTGAAAAACTGGATTTAATAGCAGGATGATGTAGCAACAACTCCTAGCTTTTGTCTGAGATATTCAAATGTTTCTCTGGGCAATGGTTTAGTGAATATATCAGTAACCTGTTCTTTGGAGGGGACATACTCCAATTTGACCTTTTGTTCAAGCACTTGTTCCTGTAGAAAATGGTACTTGATGGGTATGTGCTTGGTCTTGAAGTGCATGAATGGATTCTTTGAAATACTAATGGAACTTGTATTATCACATAGAATGGAGATGGGTGGAGTACATGTGATCTAAATGTCTTGCAAAGTTTGCATCATCCAAAGTAGTTGTGTGCAGCAAGATGCAGCAGCCACATATTTTGCTTCAGCTATAGATAAGGCAATTGAACTTTATTTCTTGCTGAACCAAGACACTAACCTAGAACCCATATAGAATTCACCACCATTAGTGATTTTTCTATCATCAACACTTCCTACCCAATATGCATCTATATATGCATGAAGAGTAAGATATACATCTCTAGGATACCATAGTCCAAAGTCCTGAGTTCCTTGAAGATATTTGAAAATTCTTTTGATTGCCTGAAGGTGTGATTCCTTTGGATTTGCTTGGAATCTTCCAACTATTCCTACTGCATGCATGATGTCATTTCGGGTACCTGTTAGATAAAGCAAACTACCAATCATGGATCTGTAAGTTGGTTGATGTACTGCTACTGATTCATCATTTGAGCTGAGACTGCATCTTGTTACCATTGGAATACATACAGGTTTAGAATCTTCCATTCCGTACTTTTTCAAGATCTGCTTGAGATATTTGGTTTGCGAACGAAAAATACCATCTTTAGTTTGTTGAACTTGTAGACCAAGAAAATAAGTAAGTTCACCAAGCAAGGACATTTCAAATTCTTGCTACATTACTGAAACAAAATTCTAACTCATGGATTCTTCATTGCTACCAAAAATGATATCATCAACATAAACAATAATAATTAGCTATTTATCATTTTGAATCTTTGTATATAAATTTCTATCTACAAAACCTTTTCTAAAACCTTGTTGGTGTAGATATTTGTCAAGGCGGTAATACCAAGCCCTTGGAGCCTATTTCATACCATAGAGAGCCTTTTTGAGTCTGCATACAAGTTTTTCATCATTTCCAAGAATGAATCCTTCTGGTTGTTCAATATAAACTTCTTCTTCTAAATCTCCATTAAGGAAGGTTGATTTTACATCCATTTGGTATACTTTGAATTTCTGAAAACCAGAAAGAGCAAGAAACATTCATATGGCTTCAAGTCTGGCGACATGTACAAAAGTTTCTTCAAAATATATTCCTTCTTGTTAAGCATACCCTTTACAAACAAGTCTGGCCTTGTTTCTAATGACTTCTCCATTTTCATTCAGCTTGTTCTTAAATATCCATTTAGTTCCTATAATATTTTTATCATGAGGTCTAGGAACTAGTTCCCAAGTGTCATTCTTTTCAATTTGCTCACGTTCTTCATCCATGGCTGACCCAACATTCATATTTGCATGTTTCATTTACATTCTGAGTTTCGGTGGAGGATAGTAATGATAGATATCTTCAGGTCCCTGTAATAGTTTTTCTTGTCTGTACACCAGCCTCCCTTTCTCCTAAAATTTGAGTTTCTGGATGATTTTCTGAACACACCTGGACAGAGTCTTTTCTTCTACCATTATGTCTTCTTTTGGTGCATCATTGGTTTCTTCTTCAATATAATTTTGATTTGATGTGGTAAAGTAATCCCCATCTTCCTCATTGTCATAATCTTCTGTTGGTTTTATCTATTTTGGATTTATGCATGCTTCATCAACTACAACATCAATTCTTTCAAAAAATTTCCCAAGTCTTTTATTATAACATTTATGTCCTTTACTTCTGGAAGAATAACCAAGAAGAATCTCTTCATCTGCTCTGGGTTCAAACTTACCAAGTTTTTCATCAGTCCTTTTGATAAAACATTTGCTTCCAAAAACTTTAAAGTATTTTACAGTAGGAGTCTTACCATACCAAAGTTCATGTGGAGTTTGAGTGCTATTTACCCGAACATTTGCTTTGTTGAGAATAGTCACGACAGTGAACACAACTTCACCCCAGAATGTTGCAGGAGTTCCAAAATCATCTAGCATGGCTCAAGCCATTTGTTGAACTATTATGCTCATCCTTTCTACTACACCATTTTGCTGAGGTGTTCTTGAAGTGGATAATTCCCTTTTTATTCCATGTTGTTCACAAAAGTCTAAGAATTCATCCGATATAAATTCCCCTCCTCGATCAGATCTGAGGCATTTGATTTTTCAATTTGATTCATTTTCAACCAAATCTTTGAAGGCTTGGAAATTTTCAAATGCTTCATTTTTATGCTTTAGAATACCTATCCAACACATTTTGGAAAAATCATCAATGAACAAAATAAAGTATTCTTCTCCACGAGGTGACTTTTTCCTTGTTGGTCCACATAAATCAATATGGATAAGTTCAAGAGGCTTACTAGCTTACCCTTCTTTTTCCATGAAGTGAACTCTGGTTTGCTTACCGATTTGACACGGTTTGCATATTTTATTTTCTTGGATGTTGATATCTAGAAGATCACGAACAACCTTGAGTCTGCATGCTTTTCTTATTTGAGAAAAGCTTAGTTGTCCCAATCTTCTATGCAACAGCCAGTTTTCATCATTTTTGCTTATATAGCATTGTTGTTGTCCTCCTTTGAGTATGTATAAGTTGTTTGGAGTTCTTGTACCTTTTATCACGGTCTCTCCTGTATCAAGCTCATGAACAACACATCCGTTTAAGCGAAACACCACTTCATTTCCTTGATCACACATTTGACTGACACTCAACAGGCTATGCTTTAAACCATCTACATAAATAACATTTCCATCTTTAACCTTTTCTTTCAAGAAAATAGAACCTTTACCTTTTATGACAGCTGGAGTGTCATTTCCAAATGAGACATTCTTTTCCTTTTCTAAGGCATTATATGAGTGAACTTTCTCTTTGTCACATGTCATATGTTTGGAGCATCCACTGTCGATGTACCACTGATTTTCTTGTCCTTCTACACACAAGGCTATACCACATCTTTCTGTTTGAGATTCTTTCCTTCTTCATATCTTGCGATTTAATGGCGTTTACTCCTTTTGAGGTGTTTGCCGAAATTTTCTCCTGCATTCAGATTCTTCATGACCAAAGTTGTTACAAATTGAGAATTCTATTTCATTTTCAAGAGGAGAAAAGTTTTTATAGGAACTTTTCTTGATCCTTGTTACATTCCTTTGATTTCGTGCTTCTCTAGTCATGATGGTTTTGTAAGCAATGCATTGAGCAATTTTGTGCCCAAAATTATGACATGAAAAACATTGCCCATTAAAGAAGTTTCTACAACTATCAAAATTATTTACTTGTTGATTGTAGTTTCTATTGATATTCATCTTTGGAGAAAATTGAGTTGATTTTCGTAAGGTTGGTTGTGGCTTATATTAATATTCATCCTTGGAGAAAATTGAGTATGATTTACCTGGTGATCAGCTTTATGCCTTTGATGACGATTGTCATACTGTTCACTGGTCTTTGCTGCATCAAGATAGATTTTGGTGGAGGTTGACGGCTTTTGTGATTGAGATGCTTCTTCAATATATCCAAGACCTGTCTTTATCAGAGGAGAATGCTGAACTTTGATAATTTCATTTAAAGTTTCTGATCCTTTAACAAATCTAATATTGAGAGATTTTGTTTTCTCAAGATCTTTTCTTAGACCCACAATTTCACATTCTAGTTTTTCATTGTGTTTTTCTTTTTCAGCAAGGTGGTATGTCAAGGTATCTATGATCATATTCTTTTCTTCTAAACAGATTTTGAGTTTAGAGATTTCTTCATGAAAGTTTTCCCCTTCTAAAGCAACCCAAAAATCATCATTGTCATAAGCCATGAGAATTCTATAATCATCACTATTAGATAAACCATCACTATCCTCTTCTAAACTATCCCAAAAATCATCACTATCATAAGCCATGAGAAATCTGTAATCTTGACTACTTTCATCTTCATCACTATTAGATAAACCATCGCTATCTTCATGAGTATAGTAACTCTTTCTATTCACAAATTGTTTCCTATTCTCTTTTGCATATTCCTTTCTTTTTTCATATTTATCTTTATGAGGAAATCTGGCAGCATAATGACCGACTCTACCACAAGTAAAGCATTTGAAAGGTAGCTTACCTCTAAACCCTCCAGAACCCTATTGAAGCTTCTTGACAAAATTTACCTCATCTTCTTCTTCTAAAATGTGTCCTGACTCATTGTGTTCTTCCTTTTCTTTTCCTTTTGTTGAAGCTTTAAACGTGGCTTCTCTCATATCTGATGGACCTCTTTTTCTCATCTCAAAAGCAATTAAGATTCTGTGAAGTTGTGTCATAGTGATATTCTACAGATCCCCTTTTTCTTCTATGGAAAACACTTTTGATTCAAATTTAGCAGACGAGGATCTCAAAATTTTCTCAACTAAGGTAACTTCCTTTATATCTTCACCTAGATTCTTCATACAATTAACAACCACATCTATACATAAGAAGTAACTAGCTATTTTCTCATCACTATGCATCTTAAGAGTTTCATATTAAATTATGAGAGTTTGAACCTTAGCACGTTTTACCTGAGAGTCTCCTTCATAGCTCTGAACAATTTTGTCCCATATCTCTTTGGTTGATTTGAGCTGCATGACTTTGACAAACTCTAATTGTGACAAACTTCCAAATAAAGTATTGACAACTTTGGCATTGGTTTCATATTGCTTTTTACCTACCTTGTCTGTAGGAATTTTTGTTGGAAATTTATATCCTCCTTCCACAATTTCCCAGACGTCTGTTCCAAGAGATTGTAGATAGTTGTGGTTCTTATTTTCCAATAAACAAAGTTTCTCCCATCGAAGATTGGTGGTCTGATGGATCCCATGCTTTCGTGATTATTCATCTTGATGGATCTTCCTTCAAGCGATCAAGCTTCTTCTAAAGAACTTGGGTCTGATACCAATTGTTGGAAATAATACTGAGAGGGGGGGTGAATCAATATTATCAGATCAAGAATTTTTCTTTTTCATAATTATATTTATATACGCTACTTCAGAGAGGGGAACTAGCGTGTACACACAACTGTCTTTAATGCAACCAGCGTTTGTGCAATAAACTTATGATTTAGTTAATTCATCATATGTTGATATTTAATCAATGCATCAGTACTTCATCATCATTAAACAGTAACCATGTGTAGTATAAACATAATAAACCATTACACATAAGCAACACACATGAAAACCAAGATTTAAGGTGGAAACCTAATGTGGGTGAAACCACCTGCTGCTATCGTCTCTGTCTTCTTTTAATGATAATAAAATCTGTTTACAGTCTTGTACTGGTGCAGACTCATACCAATGCACAGGCTTCTACCTACAGAAGGTTACATCCTTCTCTCGTTCTCCATCTTCTACTAGAAGGGAGCTACAACCCCCTAGCTCTTGTACTAGCCAATATGTTTACTAGTACGTAGGTGCCAACCTACAGAAAACTCCACTCTTCCACCAGGGACCATGTTTCATGAATTTTCAAACTGGATGCTCTTGGCACATATCAATACATATGAAGACCTTGACTCATCAATAACCCATCAAAAATTTAGAAACTCAAACTTCGTCAACCAACATGTAGCTAATCTGAAACAATCGAATCAGAATAGTGTGTTGAACCCAGAAACTTGTATCAACATTTAGAACCAACTGAAACCTCAAAAATTCACGTGTCAGACTCTATACGCTACTTCAATTAAGAAAACCTGTGTGTATACGCCACTTCCTTCAGCCCAACCTACGGATACCTCTAAAGATTTTGAATCATAAAATCTCTGAATCACAAACTGTACCAACCAGCAGTGTATTGAACATCTATTGTCAACTTACAGAACTTTACTCAGGAAGGCAACAAAAAACACTTCTTCTCACTTATACAATCAATCAAATATCAACCTCCTTATGCATTCAGATTTACATTCAAATCTAAGAAGACTTCATTGACAGACAACAGTAAAATAGCAACAGTAATAAATCAGCAATACTGATCTGATAAATCAGTCATCTCTAAACATCAATCCTTTATTTTGTATACGCTACTTGAAAGAACATAACCTGCGTGTATACGCTCTTTTACCGAGATGAACCTGCATACAGATTTGCAAATATTGACTCAAAACTTTGCTGTAATTCCAGACTTCAGACAAACCTAAATCATGATAGATAACGAATAAAACAGATGAAAAA
Organism: Pinus taeda; assembly: GCA_000404065.3. NCBI lineage: Eukaryota > Viridiplantae > Streptophyta > Pinopsida > Pinales > Pinaceae > Pinus > Pinus taeda. Next base: position 8,695 of record APFE030694930.1, on the reverse strand, counting down.
CATCAGATCTAGCCTCAACCAATATCAGATCATTCAAGAATAAGTCATTTCAGGTCTCATGATCCTAATCCAATATTGAACTCAAGGTGCACATAAATATTTCAGATCTAGGCCCAAACATAACCCTGCAACATAAAATATACTTCAGATAGAAGTATTCCTTAGAATCTTATTCACTTGCTCATCTGGCCTTATGATCCTCTCTTCTTTATATAGTTTTTGGCCTTTCTCAATACCATGGACCGAATCCACCTAGGACCAATACCTTGGATCAAATACCACGGACCAAATACCTCAGACTAAATACCTAGGGTCAATATCATGGTCCAAAGATACCTTGGACCAAATACCTCGGACCAAAACCATGGTTTTCAACATGTAAGCGCTTTGCCTTCTGTGGGAGTGCGTGTGTACGTTATACGCTATTTCTGTTTTGAGTACCTATGTGTATACACTACTTGGACTAAGTTAACCTACGTGTATCTCTTAAACTGCTCCTACATCATCTTCTTCCTTCAACTTCTTTATTCTGATCAATAGACCTTAGTTCCATCTTCCTGATCCTCTGTACCACTGCCCTATTGCCTCTGAATATTCCTATTAGCCTCTTATCAAAACTGAGTTGACCTGTAGAGTTGCCATTAAGAACAATACTTGTATCATAATGCCAACAAACAGAAGAAGTATCCATTCAAACAGAGTCAATAGAAACTGGTAGTAAGACTACTCAGACTGAGGATGTGCCTCCTTATACCCCCTTAGTAGTAGAGGTTATTATTCGAAAACTAAGGACAGAACTGGTAGAATTATAGTAAGTACTATTGTATCATCAATAGGAAGTTGTGCCTTTGAAGAAATTTCAAGAGTTATTGAAAAAATTTAATGACTTGACCACACAGAGGATGAAACCTATGCCAGCCTTAGAGTAGAATGGAAGAAAGTGGACGAACTACAAGGAAAATATTAGAAAGTTGTGGAACAAATAAAAATTATTTGTTCTCTTTATTCGGATGCACTAGTTTGTAGGTCGCCTGCTATGAACTATGCACTTTTTCTTCTCGAACGATATTAACTTTTAAAAGTTAAGGCCATTAGCGCTGGTCATCCCTTTGAGTTTAAACTTACTCCTGATTTTATTAAATGTTGTCAAACATAGACTGGGGATGTAAAACGTTTCTTACGTGAATTATATTTGTACAAGTTTTTCTTGGAAGATGACAGGGATTCCCATCCGAGCCCCTTCCTTGGAGATGTCTAGTTCCAAGCTTTCGTTGCTTCACTAAAAACCAGCTCAAATGGGCTAAGGCTCATGATACTTTCCAGAGGAGAGAAAGTGAACTGGATCTTTGGGTAAGAGGTGAACCTACACTACCCTGTTAGCTCTGCGTATAGCATAAGAGATTTATGGAAAAAGAAGGAGTTGTGCCCACCTTGGGCCCCATCCACACAAACACTATCAAGTCGAGTTTGGAATATTTTGAAGACATTAGAGAAGCAGCTCTCCTGGCTACAAAGAAAAGATTGATAGCCTCTCCCAACAATTTCAGAAATCGAGAACCTTTTGGTTACAGGGACTTCACGGCAGCTGTAGCTAGACTCTCCCATTATGGTAACCTTGTCCTAAGTGAGGGTCCTACTTGGATTGGATGTCGCTACATAATCCATATCATTTGGTATCCTCCTGATGGGTATCAGTGTAATTATGAACTATTAGAACACCAATAAGGTCGAGCCTTTGCAGTACTTAAAAGAAAAAATGGTTTTCGGGTCTACAAGGAAGAAACATATCATGCATATTCCCTGACTTAGTTTCATATTAAATATCTTATTGCATGAGGACATGCAAAAAGGTAAGCTAGAGATTATGTTGGGTCATGAAAAAGGTATGTTTGTCCTCCTCATTTTCTTAATTAATACTCTCGCCTTGAGCACATTCTCGAAGAAAGACAATTAAAAGAAAATAGAAATTAGTGTTGGACAAATTACATGTTTTTATTATCAAAAGCCTAAGTTTTCGCTTTTTTATGCACATGTTGACTGGATTAGACAATTGTTGTCCCTTTCGGATAAGACAACAGTGCCAAGAAAGGTATATGTTGTTGATTACAATTGTACAAACCACGCTGAAGGTGGAGGCAAATACGAGATTGATGTGGAAATCTGATTTTTCAGCCGAGAAATCGTAAGGATCTTTTGATCCTTTGGATAAGCTCTAATTTTGCTAGCAGTTCATAGAATATATAATGCTAGTAAATAAACATGAAAGTAACTTTGAAACTTTTTAATTTGCAAAATTCCACCAAGATTGTGAATGCAGATTGAACTTTAAGGAGTTGAAGTGATTTTGTAATAAATTTTACAGTTAATGAAAGACTCGAAGTTTTCCATTAAATCTATGTATTGAGTTTGGTAGCAATTTTCTTCTAAATGCTTTGGTCCCAATCGCTGGAAGATCCACTAGTCCTTGTATTATTCTATCTACGTTTTATTGTCAAGCTTTACGTTGTTGTTTCCTCTATAGGTTGAGTTAGAGTAAATCATATAGCTCAGTTAATATTGTTTTTATTTACAAAAAATAATTCTGTATATGATTGATGTTCCCTCTCAGTATATGCTTTCTGTAATTACTTCTAGCTTTGAATATTCTTTGTAATTAGTATAATTTGAATATTCTCCCCTAATAGATTTGATTATTCAGGTTGATTTCCTCTCTTGTATGAGGACATTGGATTAAGATCTTTGTTTGAAAGTAGTTTGCAAGTGATTTATCTTTCTGATTTTGAATTATAGAATAATTCTTGTTCTGCATTTCTAAGAGTTAATGAGTGGTTAAGCAATTGTTTATTTCTACAATTATTAGTTAGGATTAATTACGGCATTTCAATCTCTAATTGTTATCACACAGACAATACTTACAACCTTGAAATAGACAAACAAATCCCAGGTTGACATATTAATGCAGGATTAAGATTGATTTATAAAGTCATATTAGTGCACCAACAAGCGTCGCAGCCTCCCATGCATCCTCAGCCCCAGCAGCCACCACCCCTTTATGGTAAAGTGTTTGCACAACAGAGTGCAACCAATCCCCAAAATTCAAAGAAAAAGAATAAGGGGAAAGGAAAAAAGGGTAACCAGGGTAAACAAGGTAATAAACCTAATGAACCCCAGGGGAACCAACATAACACTAACAACCAGCAGCAGGGCGACCAGCCCAAGCAGAACAAGGCTATTCATACAAACAAGCCTTGTGCATGTTGTGGTGTACATGGAAATTATAATCATGAGTGTCTGCTCTTACCCCAGATGCACCAAATGTAGAAATCCTAGGTAGCTTCTAGAGGTCAACCACCCATACAACAACTGCCTCAGAATCCTACGCCATTCCAACCCAAAGTGCTCACAAATCATTTCCGTCAGCAAGGATTTGTTGTTTCTCAACCTCAGCCAGGTCAAGTAGCTCGCCTTCCCCAACCTTCTAGTCCCAGTGACTACCAGATTCTCATGATGAATTTTGATAAGATCAATACCTCTTATATAAACTTGCAAACTCAGTCGCATCAATATGATAAGCCATCGACTTCGTCCACCACTAAGTCCAAAACCAAAGCATCTATTGAGCCTCTTATGACACCAAATGGTCCACTACAGATCCCTCATACTAAAGTTCAGTCAATTCCTAAGATCCCCAAGGTACCACTATGTTGTAACGCGACTTCTAACTGAGTTGCCCATACATATAGTATAGTAGATGACTTGGCGCAACCCCCTGCTGCCATGTCGATGCTCGAAGTGCTCTAGTCATGCTCTACTCAAAATAAATATCTACTAACTTCTTTGGGCATAGTAGATCCTTCAGACAATCGCTTAATTGTATTTATTGTTGATACATCAGAACATACTCCATTACCTCCATCCTTTGCTTTCCAGATACCAGCCTGAGTCCGTAATTCTATCATCTCCCAATGCATTATTAATGAAGGTGCATCCACTTGTGTGATGTCTACAGTTGTTTGGAAGCAACTACAGTCACCTAAACTGTCCCCATCCACCATCAATTTGCGTGCTTTGGACGGTCACTACTCCCAGCCTCTCAAAATGTATCACAATTGTCCAGTGACTCTTGCGGGCAAGAATGTTCATGTAGACATTGAGGTTATTGATGCCCCTCTAGATTACAATATTATCTTGGGTTGTGGTTACACTTATGCCATTTCAGCCATCGCGTTTGTGGTTTTCTGCAAGATGTGTTTCCCCCATGAAGGGAATATTGTCACTATCGATCAAATGACATACTACAAGCCAGCATCCTTGACCTCCCCCGAGTTCTTTATCTCATTGATGTCCAACAAGAAGTCTTCTACCCCTCTCATCGGTGTTTCACCTGGAGTCTAGAAAGACTCCTCATTGTTGGGTGCTTTCCCTAGTCCTCCCCCTCTTATCTCTGAGCCTATTTCTTTGAGTGTTTGCATGTTACAAGTGTCATGGGATGCTCACAAGCAGTCTGGTACATCTGATAAACAACTAGCTCCTTATCACCCTACTCTTACCATCTCAACCAAGCCATCCGAATCCACCCCCCTAGGACCTCCTTTGTTTGTGGGTGCCTCCCCTTTGTTCCCACCAGGAACTGTTCCTCCAGTCTTAACCATCCAGGAACTGCTCTGCTGGGACATTTCCCTGCAGGATAGATACCTTTCTTGTTTCCTCCTCCGAGAATATTTTTTTCCTTGTTATGGCTTCATTGGTCCTCCCTAATATGACTTTGGGGATCCCAGTGTGGTACATTGATCCCCCTACGAACGATTTTCTTGGTCAACTAAGACCATATCATGCTTTGACCCTGATTCAACCAATCCCTACAACCCCTATCACTGCTCCAGTTTGTTAGAAAATTATATATTATGGAGCAATGGAACACATAAAATATTGTAGAAGTACAAACACAGAAAACGCATAAAAAAAGAGAGACACAGATATACGTGATTCACCCAGTTTGGGCTACGTAAACCCCGAACAGCCAGTCCTTCCTTTCTATTATCCAGCAAACCAAAGAGACACAACCTACAGCAGATCCGTTGTAATATCCTCTGTTTTCTCTCACAGTCTCACTTGTCTGCTTCTCGCTCATAGAATACATATCTATTACACAACCTTAAATATAGTGCCCTCATACAAAGAGAGCGGTTGCCTTCTAGGGCAAAAACCCCTAAACTAAACATAAGTTCTACCATTAGATCATCCACCTAATGAATGGCCCAAATTGACTAGAAATCATGATACTTTTACAAGGCAATTTTACATCTGTTTTTAGCTTTGGGGGCACTACCCCCAAAACCCCCCGCCAGGGGGGGGGGGCTCCCCAAAGGTCACAGTCGCCCACCCCCCCTGGAACCTCCCTGCAGTGAATATTTTATGGGCGGCGTTGCCGCTCCATTTTGAACTAGGGTCCAATGTGGCAATACCTTTGAATACAAAAGATAATCAGGCTCCACACCCAACAATCTCCCACTTGGAGACTGATTATAGCAATCCACTGCTGCTTCATTTGCTGGACAATGACTCCTCTTTGGACCTGGATATTTCTCATCTTCTTCATCATACTTGAAGACCAATTGAAACTGAGTAGATTCTTAGTTTCTCCCTGGTTACAACTTTTGTTAGCATATATGCAGGATTCTAGCTAGTGAATATCTTTTCCAGCTTTAACTCTCCATCTTCCAACACTAATCGTATGAAATGGTACTTGAGCTATATGTGTGTAGTCCTCAAATGAAATTTTGAGTTCTTTGCAAGATTAATGGCACTTTGGCTATCACTGTATAACGTCCCCATATCATGCTTCTTACCCAATTCACCCATAAACCTTTGTAACCAAATCATTTCTTTACTAGCCTTTGTAGCAACAACATACTCTGCTTCTGTTGTTGAAAGTGCAACAACACTTTGGATTTTTTGAAACCCAACTGACAGTTGTTCCACCAACAATGAATACATATCCTGTACTGCTCCTCCTGTTATCTCTGTCACCTGCCATATCTGCATCAACATATCCCTATAAACAAATATTTGAACCACCAAAGCATAATGCTTGATTTGTGGTACCTTTCAAATATTTGAGAATCCATTTCACTGCCATCCAATGTTCCTTTCCTGGATTGTTCATGTACATGCTTACAACTCCAACTGCATGTGCAATATCAGGCCTTGTGCAGACCATTGCATACATTAAGCTTCCAACTGCTGATGCATATGGAACTTTAGACATATAATCCATGTCTTCTTGGGTCTTTGGGCACATTTCCTTACTAAGTTTGAAATGGCTAGCAAAAGGTGTACTAACTGGTTTTGCATTGTGCATGTTAAATCTTTTCAACACCTTTTGTATGTACTCATTCTGAGACAATGTTAATTTACGATTTTTCCTGTCTCTAGTTATTCTCATACCAAGGATTTGTTTTGCAGCTCCCAAATCCTTCATTGCAAATGAATTTGCCAATTTTCTTTTGAGCACATTTATTTCCTGCATGTTAGATCCTGCAACAAGCATGTCATCTACATACAATAACAATATAATATAGCTGCCATCATTTTCCTTTTTCAGATAAACACAATGATCAAAGTGACATCTAGTATAACATTGTTCAGACATAAACTTGTCAAATTTAGATACCACTGCCTTGGAGCCTGTTTTAAGCCATACAAGCTCTTCTTCAACCTGCACACAAGTTTCTCCTTCGCTTTCACTTCATATCCTTGTGGCTGCTGCATATATATCTCTTCCTCCAAATCCCCATGGAGAAAGGTTGTCTTTACATCTAACTGCTCAAGATGCAAATCCTCAACTACTACAAGACTCAAAATAGTTCTAATTGAAGTCATTTAACAACAGGAGAAAATATTTCATCAAAATCAATACCTTTCTTCTGTGCAAACCCCTTCACCACAAGTCTAGCTTTGTACCTCTGTTTTCCTCCATCTTCTTCCTTCAACCTGTAAACCCATTTATTCTTCAATGTAGTTTTTCCTGCAGGCAACCTGACTAAATCCTAAGTCTGGTTATGCATTAAGGATTCCATCTCTTCTTCCATGGCTACCTCCCACTTCTTCCTGCTTTCAACCTGCATTGCTTCTTCATAAACATTCGGGTTCACCGGAATCAGTCAACAATAAATAATATAATGAAGGAGAGTATCGTTCAGGGGGTCTACTTACCCTGGTAGATATTCTAACACCACTTTTAGGTGTTTGGGGTGCTGTTGTAGTTGTGATGGTTGCTGTTGTTGTGGTTGTTGATTATTATTATTTTCAGGCACCTTTACTTTTTCAGTGATTTCATCAAGAACTGCATATTCCTTGTTTTCCTTTTCTTGTTCCTTTTCCTGCAACTGATTCTTATACAAGACCTTTTCATTGAATATTACATCTCTGCTCCTGATGATTTTGTGATTTTCATAATCATATAAGCGATAACCAAAATCATTAACACCATATCCAATAAAGGTACATTTCTTTGACTTTGCCTCAAGCTTTGTTCTATTTTGTTTATCAATATGGACAAAGGCCTCACAACCAAAAGGCTTAAAAAAAGAGTAGTTTACCTTTTTACCTGTCCATGCTTCCTCCGGAATACCACCATCCAAGGAACTTGAAGGCCCTCTATTTATTAGATAAACAGCAGTATCTACAGCATCTACCCAAAACTATAAAGGCAATCCTGCATGCAATCTCATGCACCTTGCACGCTCCAGGATTGTCCTCTTCATCCTTTCTGACACACCATTTTCTTGTGGTGTTCTTGGAACTGTATTCTCTCTGAGAATTCCATGCTCTGAATAGTACCTATCAAACTCTTTGCTGCAATATTCACCTCCATTGTCTAATCTAAGACACTTCAATTTCTTTCCTATCTCAATCTCAACCAAAGCTTTCCATTTCTTGAAAGTATCAAATACATCAAATTTATTCTTAATACAATAAATCCAAATTTTTCTAGTTGCATCATCAATAGAAGTAACATAATAACGAGAGCCACTGAGAGATGATACCTGAGTAGGTTCCCATAAATCTGTATGCACAAGCTCTAATTTTTCTCTCTTCTTTTCTTTCCCAACTCTGAGAAATATGACTCTCTTTTGTTTACCATAAATGCAATTCTCACAGAAGTACAAATCAACATTCTTCAAACTCGGCAACAAATTCCTTGAGTGAAGAATCTTCATCCCCTTTTCACTCATGTGTCCAAGCCTATGATGCCATAATGCTACATCTACTCCTTTGGAAGTTAAAGCATTAACAAAGTTAGAAATACCTTTGCATAAATACAATGTACTAACCTTTTCACCTTTTGCTATTACCAGGGCTCCTTTGGTGACCTTCCAAGCTTTATCTGTGAAAATTGTCACACAACCTTCACCGTCTAACTACCCTATTGAAATCATATTTTTCTTTAGATCTAGAACATGCCTTACCTCCTCTAGTAGCCATTGGTTTCCATTTTGTTGTTTTGCAAGAACCTTACCTATTCCAACAATTTTACAGGGTTTATCATCACCTAAATGACCTTGTCCAAAATCTCCTTCAACATAGTCATGAAAGTATTTCTTATCAGGTGTGGCATGGAATGAGGCCCCTGAATCTACCACCCAGGAATTAGTAATATTTTCAAAAGAAAGAATCAAAGCATCTTGTAACA
>APFE030694928.1:57289-80079 GCA_000404065.3 Pinus taeda | reverse complement strand
AGACTTGGGACTTCTTCACTACTGTCTGGGCATTGAAGTTTGGCAGACTGAAAATCACATCTTTCTCTCTCAGTCCAAGTATGCCAAAAATCTTGTGGACAGGTTCAGAATGCAGGATTGCAACCCAGCCACGACTCCTATGGAACCAGGGCTCAAACTTTTAGCTCAGTCATCCTCTCCTCCTGTGGATGAAACTTTATTTAGACAATTAGTAGGTAGTCTTATCTATCTTACTGCCACCAGACCAGACATCAGTTTTGCAGTGAGCTACATTTCCCGCTTCATGTCAGCTCCTAAAGTTGATCATTGGATAGCAGCAAAGCGAGTGCTACGATATGTGCGTGGCACTTCTGATTATGGACTTCTATACACTCACACTTCCGATCCTATACTCAATGGTTACACAGATTCTGACTGGGCCGGTTCGGTTGATGATCGTAAATCTACAGCTGGATATGTATTTAGTCTAGGATCTGGTGCTGTCACCTGGACTAGTAAGAAGCAGCAAGCAGTAGCTCTCTCCTCAACAGAAGCAGGGTATCGAGGAGCAGTTAAGGCATCATGTGAAGCAGTTTGGCTTCGACGTATGCTTGCAGATATGCATGCCTCCCAGACAGGTCCTACTTCCTTGTTTTGTGATAATCAGGGAGTGCTCAAACTCGCCAAAAATCTCGTCTTTCATGAACGAACAAAACATGTGGAAACTCATTGCCACTACATTCACCAACTTGTTGAAGACGGATCCGTTCAGTTGAGATATGTTCCCACAACAGAGCAGCCCACAGACATCTTCACCAAGCCTCTTGGTCCTGCTAAGTTTGAACAATTCAGGGGGTCTATTGGTGTTGTAAATAGATTGAGCATTAAGGGAGGGTATTAGAATAATTCTAATATTAGTGTAATGCTCATTCTTCTAGTTGTTGCTATTTTCCTTTCTTTAGCAGTTTCTTAGATGAAACTGAATTTTACATAGAAACTTGATGTTTTTATCTTTGTAAATATATCTGTATTATTATTGAGTATTGAGCTCAATCAATTCATTGAATTCATTTGGAAATCCATATGCGTGTTTCGCACTGTTTTACATATTGTGAAGGTTGTCCAAACAACTGTTAGAATGCCCTTACCAGTCCAGCAATTTGGCAATCAGAGAATCCCCTAACAGTGAACAGATGTAAATGCAACAACATGAAATAATAAGGTGCAACATGTTGAATGTTGCAGCATGATGAAGGGCATAGTGATGAAATGATGAGTGCAACACAAATGTAACAAAGTGCAACACTATGATGATGAATGCTGCAATGAGGTGCAGTAGTATGATGAATTGCAACAACAACAACAAGTTCATGGTGCCGCAATAGTATGGTACATAGGACGACAACAACAACAATGGTGCAACAAGCACATGGGTGACAACATGGTGCAGCAGTAGCACAAGGAACAAAAGTGCTAAACACTAGGACAACAATGCAACATAAGATGCAACAGTATGATGTGTACATCATGGTCATAAGGTCCAACATTGTGATGATGGGTGCAACATGGTGAGGTGCAGCATGATGATGAGATGCAACACAATGATAGGTGAAGGAGTCACCTTGGAGAATTAGTTGAAGCAGCATGTCTTCAACTGATCTCATGTATCATTTTCTTAGAGATGATCAATGCTCTTATCTAGATAAGTCAAAGTGTTGAATTTTGTTGTAAATGTACTCTCTCTCTCTCTCTGCTGAACTATTGAAGAACATATAAGAAGAATTGATCAAGCGTTTCCCCACATTGGGGTTTGTCCCTGGCTAGCGCCACATCTTGTGTCCTCTTGTTTTGGCTTGTCTTCTGCGATTTATGTTTATGTTCTATCTGCAGTTTACTTTAATGCTGATGCGATTGCTAATCTGAAAAAGATATTGAGCTAATTGTGAAAATTGAAATAAATTGCTCTAAGCATAGAACATACCTAAAATTAACACTGATCCTTAAAGAATATCAATCCTCTTTGACCACTCTTATCTTGGATACCTTGTCTTATCCTCAAAGAGTATCGGCCCATGGGACTACTACCTATCTTGGATTCCAAATCCTTAAAGAGTATCAGTCCCATATGCTTATCCATCCTCCATGCTCCCTACTAGTGTGAAAATTTCAATACTAAAATTATATTGCAACAAATGGAATTATTTCTTCTAACTGTTAATTAAATCTAACATTTTATTACTACGACAACAAATTAAACACATTGCAATCTTCACAAAAATAAATACCGCGGAAGATAAACTAGGAAGTGAGAAGATACTGGCACACACATAAAAAAATATAACATCGTTATTTTTGGACAAAAGTCCTTGGAAAAACCTAATGTGGGAAAATTGGTGCAACAGTTGAGGGTTTTTATTATAAATCAATAGTGAGAAATTTTGAGTACAATCTATGGATGCCCAACTGACAATCCAATCAGCAAAATAATTTGGCCAAAATATCTATGAGGAAAATACCTCAACACCACGCTTGATCTAGCTCCGACAATTGGCAAAACTAGCTAGTCGTATAGCCTCTGCGTGAGCCTCCGCGCAATGCTTGCGCATACCACAACTTGCTAAGCTATGAAACGGCTAGGAAAATGACGTCTTGGCTGACTCTGCCTTTAGAAGGAATTCGCTTGGCCTCTTGGGGAATTTTCGGACCAACTACAACTGAATTACCCTTCCCTTCAGGAAAATCGATCTCCCTTTGAAGCTAACTGTGTTGGCTCTGCGCAACTTCTCTGGGAAATATGATCTTTCTGTTGCTCACTCTCCAAAACTGGGAAGACTTCCTCCAGACTCACTATCTTTGCCCCTCTCTGTCTCTACATCCCCTCTTTGGCTTGAACTCTTCCGACAAGCTACTACTGCTCTCGGGAAAATCGATCTTCCCAAGAAAATCGATCTTCCCAAGAAAATCGATCTCAAGTGTGTTCTTCCATTTACACATTGACTTCTTTTTATAATCTCATTGTGTGACTCCAACGACCAAGATTAAATCTAATCAATGGCTGAGATTATTTCCTAGTTGATCCGTGTGAATTTCTACATAAATCTCACCTTCCTCAATTAATTCTTGTTAATTAATCATTTTTCTTAAGTTAGACTTAGGAAAAATTTAATTACTGACTAATTAACTTAATTAAGGCATCTCTAGGTGGATTTTCCTGAAACCTTTTCTGGGTTATGGAGTCCTATTGTTTCTTAGCCTCTGTAACAACTGTCAAGACTAGAGCACCATCCGATGCTACAAAAACTAACAACTAGTGCCTTCACCAGACTTACAACTGTTAGTCTTGGCCTAGTGCATGACACATGGAGAATACAATTTTCATCATCACGCCCTCTCAACCAAGGAGGTAGTCTTTTATTCCCTCTCAAATAGAGAAGAGATCCCTTACTCCCTCTCAACCAGGGAGACACCATCACAATTCTTAGCTTGTCTCAATCATTAGCGACCTGTTCTTCTATGGAGATCTAGTTGTAGTTGCAGGGTTCCTATCATATCGTATCTGAGCTCTGACCTTTTTGGATGTTAAACATTTTATGGAGTCAAACTCTTTCACAATCTATCTTTGTGACAGGGTTTTATGCCATCATCCTTTTGTATCACTTTCCACTAGCCATAAATATCTGTCAAACCAATCAATGTAGAGCCTCTATCCATCTAGGAAAGTGAACTTCTTCAGTATTGAATACAATCAAGTGGCAAACAAACTATCTCATGACTTATTGTATCAATCAATTTAGTGCCTTTCCTTCTTTATAGTGTATGCACTTTGCCATATATTCTTCCTGGAAGTCATCTCATATCCCAAACATAAAGATGTCTTACCTCATTATCAAAATTGCCAAAAGAGTGAAGTTACTTCAAATTTAAAACTGTAAGGTTCTGTGCTTCTAGCTCCCTCTGAAATTGTCATTACTATATTTGACATTGGATGTTGATCGATATCAGTCATGTGTTCTGCCCAAATGTCATGCTTTTCCAAGCCATTCTATCCACACAATCCATGTGCTCCCAAATTGAATCAAACCACATAGCTATAGGTATGTTAACATCATGCAACACATTATCTCAATTGATATCTATCCAACTTCCATACATACTTTTGCAATCTGTCCTTCCAAGGAGCCAAAACATATCCAAGCAAAACAATTTTAGAGTTGCGAAATCAATGTAAAATTCTATTGCTTGCTCCCTCTGAAGTCGATGTTACTTCTCATTTTGTAGTGGTTGAGGTAGATAAATTTCTTACCACCTGCTGATCAAGCTCAGATAAATCATTGTCACATATTCAAAGTACTGTCATTTATGTCATAGTTATCACTTTATGGTCCTATACATATAACGTTGTCATAATGTATGTTATCCATAGATCATCCATTTATCTTTGCCACATAATTTTCTACCTTATCTAAGATCAATGTTATGTCTGCCATATCGCTGTTATGCAACAAGGTTCCTGTCATAGTCTCCAAGTTATCGTTTCATAGTTATGCCTTTGTCACACGAATCATAGTCTGAATATCATTATGGTCACTGTCTCGTTTCCAATCAAGGTCATTGTATTTCTGTCAACAATGTCACTAATATGTCATGGTTACATCCATATAAGGTCACTGAACAACTTTCATAGGGTACTGTAGTCATAATTCTCCATTGTCATATTTCCTTAGGTCACTATTATGCCAAGGTTTATAGCCATATAGCCATATCAAAGTCAATGTCGAGATCACTGTCGTTTAGGATGCTGAGATAAGGTTACAGTCATCATTACTGTTATGATGGCACTATCATACATCACGGTCAATGTAACATCTTGTAATCCATTTATGAAGATACTTCACTTTAACAAGGATTATTATTTCACCACTGAACAGGGATTTCTAGTTACTATTAGTGATGCCTTAACTTGCTATCACAATTCATGCTCCCAAGCCATAATTATGTCGATTACTTGTTCATACCAATGTTGCACTAATTGTTATCGGGATATTATCGGCGTGGGGAAAAAATCGGAAAAAATTGTAAAAAATCGGTAAAAATGCGGAAAAAATCGTAACATACAAAAATATTCATTTTTGTTGCAAGTTTTTTAATATCTAAAGCATCTACAACATAAACAAAATACATTGACACATAAATATGATAAAGGAACTAATATATAAGATGTTTAATATCATTTCTAGTGCCACATCACACATAACAGTGATTCATGTCCTGAATAGTAAGTCCTGACTCATGACTCCCAACTCAGCCTCAAAATATCAACAAAAAATATAATAATGTATCTCATATCATGAGTCATAATGTCATATACAATGAAATGAACCAAATGACTGAAGTCTAATACCACTGATTTCCTTTGCCCCTCTAGATGTAGATGTAGGTGGAGTTGGCAGTAGACTCCACTGTGCTCTAGACGCTAAAGAACTAGGAGCTACAGGAGGTAGACCACGTCCTCTACTTGTGACAGGGGTAGCTTGGGTCACCTCCTCCTCCTCAATATATATATATATATATATATATATATATATATATATATATATATTTTTGTCCACAATTTTTCCCCAAAAAATCGCGATTTTTTCATAAAAATCGGCAAAAAAAAACCTTGATTTTATCGCCTGATTTAATCTTCTTTTTGAAAAAATTGCGATAAAATGATTTTATTGCGATTTTTTGGCGATTAGTGCAACACTGGTTCATACTTCCTAGCCATAATGCAAACACTGTGTGTACAAAGTGAGCCTCAGAGCAATACGAGCTATCTTCAGACTTTAGGTCGGCTTTATAGCTATAGTTGATCCTTTTTCTACCTATACAATTGCTTCATACATTTGTCATAGATCTTGTCCTTAATTACAAACATTAAAGCCACACAACAAGAGAATGTGCGATCCAGTCATGCAATGTGAGCCACTGACGAGGAGAAGCAAGCCACAAAGTATTATAACATTCCTTAGGGAATCATAGGTATATATATGAGCCACAAAGTCACTGTTCGGCTAGTTTGTAGAGTTCATTGTGCGGTCACAAACAAGATGTGCAAGTCATTGGTAATGATGCGGGCCTCACATAGAGATTAGCGATGCCACATAGAAACATATGCGGTGCTACACAAAACATATAACAATGATGCCACAAAGTATACATAGATGCAATTTCCCTGTAATACGAACTAAAGGGATATAATGATGATGCTCAGAGTATAATAATAATGTTGAGCCTCAAATGTGATGCCACGATTGACTTATGAGAGCCACAAAACATAAATATACAAGACACTATCACAAAATCCGAGTCACAGAGTGCTGAGAAATCAAGGGTAGCTAGATTAGGGTGATTTCTCTTACTTTGTTAATTGCTTGTGATGTTATTTTTCTTCAATTTGATGTACTTGTTGTTAGCTTCTTCTTTACTTGATTATTATAGTGTTCTTATCATCAAAAACATGAAGATCAATGAAACAAGAGGACCCAAGATATAGGCTGCTAGCCAGGGCCAAAACCTCTCCCTTTGAGAGGAAAACCCACAAGAATTCTTCTCTTCTTATAGAATCTTCAAATGACGAATTCCAAGACCTAAGACCCAAGACAAAGACCCCTCCAAGATCAAGTCAACCTTCCTTTTTGATGAAATTTCCTTACACAAATTCCAACAACAAACTTCGACCTTCCAACAACTTCTCCAACAACTTCGACCCCTAGCAACAACTTCAGCAACTTCGACCTAGCAGCTTCAACAACTGCGACCTAGCAACTTCACAACTTCGACCTTGATGCAACTTCACAACTTCGACCTTGATGTAGTTTCATAGCTTTGATCTTGATGCAACTTCACAGTGTCGATCTTGATGCAACTTTACAAATTCGACCTTGATGCAACTTCAGAATTTTGATGCACATGAGCGAGAGAGAGAGAGATACCCAAATATTTGATTCCAACCTCCTTCTTGAACTTCGCTAGTGTTTTTGGACTTCTTCTTAAAATCAAACTTCTTCTCTTGCTCTTTTGCATGCCTTAGATGTGTGCTTCAAATGAGGTCGAATGCCTCTTATATATAGGGCTTCCCAGTGGTATGAATTGCTTTCATGAGGCCGACTTGATCTTGGAGGGTCCTTTGACACAACTTCGACTCAAATAATTTCTTCTAACTTCTTACAAGATGCCCAATGGGGTCTTTACATATTACAATGTCTCTCTTGACCCTTTGACTTTATGACAACCCTAGAAGCACACGATGGGTGCTTGACCTATAAATACATTACCCTTGAGCATGGAACCCATGCTACAAAATAATAATAATAATAATTTTTCTTTTTCTCTTTACATCAAATAAAATCATTATTACATAAGACATTATGAAGACCAGACCTAGTTACATTTTCTATCACAGAGATACCATATGCAAACCACAACAAGAAGAGCGACCACTGTGATGTATACAAATCTTATTTATAGTAATGAGAGCCACAATAGGAATAGCAAATCATAGTTTTATGCGAGAGTATGTGATTCACTGTAACTGCAAGCCACAAACAACAATAACATTGTGAGCCCAAGAGATATGTCATGTGATCTGTTCAAATGAGCTTTTGTAACATAGAGATGACAAGCCACCAAATGTGTGAGTCACTGTTGAACATGAGAGCCACAGTTATTGTGTATTAAATCGAGCCACAAATATGTAATGAGTGTGGATCACCAGAAAGAATGCGAGTCATTCGATGCCAGTCATCAGGGTAAGATGTGCCATAAAATGATTCAGATGTCATCACAAAAGTCATAGTTTTGGATCATTTTGCCATCGTAAATAGATGTAGACTGTAATGTAAGAAGCTTAGATGTCTTAGTATCAAGTAAGCTTGAATTATAATGTTTATCCACAGAGAATTCGAATATCATAGTCTTGACCTTCAAGGTTAATGCAGATCCCTTTAGACATTTGCGAATATACAATTCAGATCACAAGATCAGATCTTTTGATTAGGTTTAACACAAAATGTTTTTTCGAAGTTCTGTCCTTCTAGACCAAGTGTGTACTAGTGTAAGTGCATACAGGAACGAGTGCATCTGTCATCTTCCTCTTGAGCTCGGATCTTGAACAAAAAGTATGAATGTTGCAGACTTTGGACAGATGGTGATCTTCGTTTAAAATGTAGCCTTCTTCAAGGATGCCAACAAAAAATGATCTTCAAACTAGCAACCTTAGCTTTGATATCATATTGAGAAATCATGTTGATTACATATTAGGGTAGATTTCTCTTTCTTGGTAATTACTTGGGAGAGTTTGTTGGCTTATTATTATTATGTTATGTTATTCTTCATCAAGCAATTACCATAATGTACATGAAGATCAGAAAGAAACAAAAGAACACAAGATATGAGGCTCTCCAAGCCAGGGCCAAAACCCCACAAGGGAGAAAATCCAGAAAATTCTCTTCTTATATAATCAGAGGAAAGTGAGATATCCAAGACCCATGACCATGACAAGACTCCAACTCTCAAGATGCCAAGTCAAGCCCTCCTTCCACATAGCAAATCCATCAACAACAAAAGACTAGCAACATGTACAACATCGGGAACAAACTTTCAACAAGAGGTGTCATGGCAGAATTATCACATATCCAAGCTAAATAAAAACCTTCCTGCTCACTGAAAACTTCAGACTTCAGCCTCCCTTGACTTCCCTCTTCTTCTTCCATTTATTTCAGAACAGATCATGCGAATTGCTTGTCTCCTAATGAGCTCAATTCACCCTCTATTTATATTGTCCAGAGGGGTTCAAATAGATGTTTCTTCAAGGGCAGTGCCGATTTGACATTTTGAGGCGATTTTTGACTCAAATTACATCTCTGAAAATGTCTCTTTCTAGGCTGGAAATAAGCCTTTGACTTTGACAAATATAAATAATAACGAGCATGAAGAACATGCTTACATAAAATAATAATTTGACTTGAGCATGAAAT
Source organism: Pinus taeda (assembly GCA_000404065.3). Taxonomy (NCBI): domain Eukaryota; kingdom Viridiplantae; phylum Streptophyta; class Pinopsida; order Pinales; family Pinaceae; genus Pinus; species Pinus taeda. The sequence continues at coordinate 71,080 of APFE030694928.1, read as the reverse complement.
CCATGCTTGAAAAATAAAAAATTATTTTTCTGAATCTTTTTTTAACTTGAAATATACAATGACACAAGTACAATGGTAATTATGAAGACAGAACCTAGTTACGCTTTTCAACATAAAGTACTTATCTTTTGAGGATTGTAGGGAATTTGTCAACTCCCTCTTGATCCTTGCTTTCTTGCAGAAATGAAATATCCATCTGCAAACTCATCATCCTCATCCTCATCCTCATCATCAACATGCTGTTTTTCTTTCCTTCCTTGCATGAGCTAGTGTTTCTTGTTTCAGCGGAAACATTGATATAGGTCTAGCTCTAGAGTTTTATCCACAGACCCTTGTTCAAGACATCACCTTCAGATCTTCTAGGGCTTACAAACCCTAAGCCCAAAAATTCATCAATCCTGACGTTCAAATTATCCTATTGTAGTCAATATAGCTGGGATGAAAAGAAACTGTGAGATCATAACCAAGTGTCCAAAACATAAGTGAAAAGAATGTGCCATAGTGTCCCATGCCTCGACGTATGTGATGAAATTGCCAACAAGATGATTGGCCTTATGTTATCAGTCAATCAAGGAATGCTCCTTGAACGTAAGACATCTCCATCATATCTAGGTCTCTCAAGATTTTAAATTGATTTCAAGAGGGGAAAATTTGTCCTTCTTGGGAACACTCGAGAACCCCAGCATCTCAACTGTCAACAAGCATGAACTCTGCCCTTGTGCATGATCAGTATAGCACAGAGATAAACATCAAAACCTCTTGCTTCCAAATTCAAATTCTGAAGCTAGTGGAGTGGGCCTGTATTCAATCATCAATATGCCTTAACAGTTCTAGAAACAAGTGTATCCATCGTCCATTCTGTCTCAACAAGTGACCTCAAAGGTCTGATTCAAAATCTGGTTGAATTTCTGGCCTTTAAGTGGAATGAAATCTGGCCAGCAAGGTTTCAAACAGAAGGTAGAAATAGGCTTAGGAAGACTTACCAAAATTGTCAACGAGGAGCTTGATCTGCTTGAGACAGCTTAAAAAACACTCAGCAATGCCAATACACCAAGCTTGCTCCAGGTATCTTTCGAGGGTTCGAATTGTACAGAAGATCTCCTTGTGGATGTCACAACTAGGGCACAATTTGATATGTAATAAGTCCCTCCAACAGACCAGGTAATTTCAAAATTATTTTTCTTCAGATAGCAATCTCAGGAGTCCGAAGAGGCTGACACAGGGCTTTAACTGTTACAGAGATGCACTAAAACTTCAGATCTGCTTTATACAACTCCTCTATCTCAAGAACAAACTCCTTTTTGGATTGAATTAATCCTCAAGAATAGGTTCGAAATTGTTTCAGGTTTTCCAATCAGAACCCTTGTTCTCTTCATGGCTGTTCCCTTAACCGAGCTCTAATACCATGTTGAATTTTCATAATCATCCAATCTGATAATTACTTCCAATGATTTCTTCATTAATTGATCTTGTGTCATATTCATCATTAAGCAATTATACATAGAAAATCTCAACAGTAAAACAATAGTGACAGTAGGATCATGAAGAGACAGCCAAACACAAGAGACTCAAATTTTTACCTTGGGAAAACCCTAACTAGGGAAAAACCCAGCAATCTTTTTTTAGGAGAAATTATTTAATTCATCAAAAGTACATCTGAGTTTTATAAAACAACCTGGCTTAACCAACCCTTGTTCCATGAACAGCAGTCCAAAACAATCTTTGTTGGCCTCTTCCTAGGCCTGAAATATCTCGGTCCTGTTCATCAAGCTTCTAAGGCCTCTCGGCCTCCCTGCTCCCAGCCTGTGACCCTCCTGTGGCCTTTCTGAAACTTGGCCCTCCTTTAAATTCTGCCTCAGAATAAACTTGTCCTTCAAATTCTGCCTCAGAAATCTCCTTTTTTCACACATGTAAACAGAAACAATAGTAGATGATGATGATCCAAACTGTGGCTTAAGTGAGGAGGTCGAGTGGGTATATATAGTGATCTTGTGGTGCCCCAAGGGGCATGTCTCTTCATGCTGGGCCAACTTAAACAATTGGAGCCGACCTGAGCTTTTGGAGGCAAAAAGTAGATTCTAAATTCTAAATTTAAAATCTTTTTCATTTTTCTTATAGGGTCGAGTCATCGACTTGTAGTGAAGAATACTGATCTCAGCTACCAAAATTCAACAGTAGGGTCCCATACAACTATGTGTTATTACATAATGACATTGTATAACCAACACTCTGACTTAATCATGTGAATTTACTGTTTATTTAATCTCCTTAATACTAAACTACCAATACTAAATTATCATATGACCATTAGACTAGCTAACATTTTAATGGCATAAATTTTGCAGCGCTTTTTGGTGATCAATATAGCTACATTTCATATCCTGACATTTATGTTTGTATGTTCAGGGAGATGGATATAGGGTGGGCTTTGGTACATGCTCTGGAAAGATACTACCTGCAATTTCCTGACCACTAGAGTTATAATCGTTGTTTCCTATTAGATGGCACATCTTCAAGACTGTTGGGTGAATTCTTTTAGGGAGGCTCAATTGTGATATAGTATGTGCTTCAGCAGGACATTATTGACTGGTAATTCTATTCTAGGTAATGAACTAAAAGCAGCAGAATTGCCAAAGGAATTGGCTAATTTTGTAATTGGTCATAAGTTACATACCAGATTGTCAGTTGCCCAATATGGTGATGGCTACCAGGCAGTGGTATCATGCCTTACTGATTCTCAGTCTTTGTGGTCCTCTGTTTTAAACCTTGTTGCCTATCACGTTGGTAATGCTCATTGTGTTAGCTTTTATCTTTCATTCATCAGTTCTTTGGCTGAGACTCTTATTCTTCACTTACCTTGGTTGTTGCTATGGTGGATTTTTTGTATTTACAACTACCAAATGCGTGAGCAAATAATATAGGTGTGTGGGATTAAGTCTGCGAGTTTGTAGGTTTTTCTACAGTACTTGTTGGTAGGAGCTGAGAATTTAAGATGACTATATCTTGAAAAAGTTGTTGAAAAATGTTAGTTCTGAAGCAATTCCATGACAACTTGTCTAGAAGTTGAATGTTGTTTACATTGGGTTAATTTCAGGCTCTCATATATACACATTTTAACAAAAAATGCTAAATCCAATGAATTGTTGTTTGAACTGGGAAAGGATCTATAATTCATGATTGGGGTTTGATTAAAGCGAATCATGTCAGAAAGTTGAAGGATAAGATGAGTTTTGAATTCTACGATGGACACAACGGAGAAACATGAAGCATCTAGGAACATCCATCGGTGCATCATTAGATCTGATATGATATATAGCCATATTGACTCTATAAGACAACTTTATGTTGGCTTGAGATGTACCAGTTAAATTTATGAAATATTCTGATCATCATGTATGAGTTCATTGAACATCTCTTTTGCTGCATTCATAGTTTTTTCTTTAAATCAAACTTAATACAATTGTCTTGTTTTCAAGGAATCAGACTCCACTTTTATAATAAAAACAGTATTTTTTGATGCAGCAAAGACAAGCAAGAAGCTGAAACATATGTTGTTTAAGAGAAAATCTGTTAGTGGCCATGAAATTAAGCTAGTGGTAACGACTAGAGCAGTTTTGATGATGGCCGTACAAACGTAGAAAATTAGAGACTATGTTGGAAGACATTAACTAAATAACTTGTAGGGTATTAATATGGCAAAATTATGCCATCAAGAAAGGAATTCAATGTTCCATGGGGAAGCGTCCCCTGGGGTCGGGTGCACGCACCCCACACCTCTCGCACTTAGGATCGGGGGGGGGGGGACGCAAGAGGGTGCTTTTCCCACTGTGGGGCACTCAAGTCCCCAAAAGTGGTGCATTTGGGTGTACCCCTCAAAAGGGGTGCTTCCCCGTCCCTTTTTGTCACGCCCCCAATCTTTTTTTCTTTTATTGGGCGGGTGCGGCACCACCGTACGCTCTAATAGAGCGTATATGGACTACGCCTTCACTTTACGACACTTAATTCTGTTTCACCGAATCAGTGTAACCACAAAACATATAACCAGAAATCTTCAACTGAACCATAAACATATAATTCCACAATTATAATTTATGTTCAATTACAACTTGTTTGCAACATTAACTTGACCGATATAATTAACATGCAATGCAATACCAAAAGACATTAACACATAATTATACAGGAGGGGCAACTCCCAACCAAGTGCGCCCTCAACTCTTTGATTAACTTGACAAGTTTTACAATCTTCGTGCGCCCGCGGCCAACACGATTTTTACAACAGGCCAATGCCTTAACATATGCCGTCCCTTTACAATTCGGTGCGCATCTACCATGCGACCTTTGTGTGCCAAGACCGGCAATAATACCACAGTCCGCGACCGTGTATCCCGACCCCCTATTCCACCTCTAAAACCCGAGCTTGTCTTTACATGCTGCACTACTTCTGCGCACAGTTCGACTGCGCCCTTAGAAGGCTTAGAGAGATTGAGCTTGTTTGATCGAATGATCCTTGCTTGATTGATCCCCAAATGAACTCGTGCACTGCCTTTATATAGGCTCCACCGCCATTCGGGTAGGGCCGTTGGTTTGCCAAGCCGACCCTCGAATATACAAACACTTGCCCATTTTACAATGAAGCCGACGCGTTTATGTTTGAACAGTTGTGTCTCCCCACTTTGGCGGGTCGGCCTTTGTCGCACAAAGCCGCCCACGCCGAAGGGGTATAACCCTGCCACACTTGTGCGTCCGTTTGAACTCGCGTGTGCGCCATCCCTTTGCCGAACCGTTCCACCTTCGTGTTTGCCGTTGTTCGTTTGTTGATGCCGTCCACCCTTTTGTTCGGGCGTACCTCGTGTGCCATCCTTTTGCTAACGCTTATGCCTCTTCGCACGTCGTTTGCCCGGGTGGGTGGGCGCACCTTCGTGTAGCCCTCCGCCCACCGTTCGGACGTCCGCCCGCTCTTTCGCCCGGTCGTCCATTCCGTGTGTGTGTTCGGGGCGATCGTCGCACGACCCGCCTCTGCTGCCCGTGTGATGTTGCACGCTGCGCCCCACCGGTTATGTTTGCCCGACTGTCCAACGCTTGAACTGCCGGTTCGTTGTGTCGACTGCTGAACTGTTTACGCCGTGTGCCAAACTGTCCACCTCGTCGCCCTGCTGCATCGTTCGCACACTGACCTGTCCGTGTCAAACTGTCCATACCTCCAACTATTACCAAACTCGCCCGCCCGTCGAACTGCTGGTCGTTTGTTGACCCGAACCGTCCGCCTGTCGAACTCTGTCTGCCTGCCGACTGTATAACCAGGTGTGTGCCCGATGCACTACCCAAACTGGTTCCGCCACAGGTCACCTGTGCGCGTTCTGAATTGTTGATTCGTTGATGACTTCGTTCAGGGCGTCCGCCCCTCGGGCGCGGGTCGCCCTCGGGTCGCCCGCCCGTTGTGTGCTGTGCCCTTCAACCATCACCTTGTATTTTGTGTAGCCTCGCCCGGCGCCCGGGTCGTGCATATTGCTGGATGAAGGCCTGTTCGCCCGTCGTGTGGGGGTCGTCCGCCCGTCGTGCGGAGCGCCCGATTCTTCAGGGCATAACATCCTCCCCCACCCTAAGACGTTGTCGTCCCGACAACATCCCGTCCCGACAACATCCCGTCCCGGTGGTCTCCCACCGAAATTCGCCAGCAACCAACATGTAGCCTCATCCGCGATGATCTCCATTCGGTCACCGAGCTGCATATGTAAATGAGCAAGTGTCACACATCTCAGTTATGTGCCCACACTTACTTTTCTGATCCCCTGCCCAGGTTCATGGGGACCCCCATTTTTCTACTGCATGTGGGACCATCATACCTGCCCAATCAACCCGCGGGCTCACTGCCTTGAGCAGCCAACAATGAGCCCGACCTCCATATCATCTAAGGAGATCGAAAGGTCAGGAAGTTTCCTCCCTGACTCTCGTCCACCCATGTGTCGGATCGATGCTGCGTCTTTAAGCATGTGTGCACAGCTTCAGTCTCTTCCTCCTGATCTTCAACGGGTTTCTTCGGCCTAGAAGGACATTCCTTAATCCTGTGAGGCCCTGCACAAAACCAGCACTTCAAAGGTTGCTTCCTTTTGAGGTACCTGGCTTCATCTTGTTTGTCCGGAGAACTCGGTCTTGGATTGGCTTGTTTTGTCCCAAGCTTCCCTTTTACCATGTTCTGTTCAAATTTATCGCCAAATGCTTCATCGACCAAGCTCTTGGAGCTAACCTTCCGAAGGTCCATAGGATGTTCACGGTAGTGAGCTCCCAACTTGCCGATATAGTCGAGCTCTCCTTGCTCAATTATGACCACCTTCTTGCCAAGGAGCCTCCTCTTTATTTCTTCCTCGACTTGCTTGACCTCTGTTTCCACTTTAGACCTTTCTTCCCTTGACCGAGCCCTCTTATCGAAGATCTCTTGAAGATCTAGTCTATTTAGGTGGATTTCTTCGTCAACCTTGTCGAGCTCAATATTTGTAGTACTCTCGCATTGATCCCTGAGTTCTTTCAGCTCCTTCCTAAGTTCCGAACAGCTCTCTCGAATTTTCACAATTTCGGCCTGCATCGCAACCCAGTTAGAGTTCCATCTACCCATGTTCTCCAATACTTCGTACCGAAGTGTTTTGACTGCGCTATGGTCACTGTTGCCCATCATCTTGCCGCTGTCAAACCTCTCCATACTTCTGCGGATATCTACCTCAGACCAGGCAGATTCACCTTCAATTTTCACCGAACAACCTGCTCAACCAGCTCTCCAACCGAGCTCTGATACCATTTGTCACGAAGTGCAGATGTGTATCAGCTTCACGCTTCAACCTTAGCACCAGCTCCACGGCACCTTGTTCAAGTCTTCATGAGCAACCTGGCTCTGATACCATCTGTCACGCCCCCAATCTTTTTTTCTTTTATTGGGCGGGTGCGGCACCACCGTACGCTCTAATAGAGCGTATATGGACTACGCTTTCACTTTACGACACTTAATTCTGTTTCACCGAATCAGTGTAACCACAAAACATATAACCAGAAATCTTCAACCGAACCATAAACATATAATTCCACAATTATAATTTATGTTCAATTACAACTTGTTTGCAACATTAACTTGACCGATATAATTAACATGCAATGCAATACCAAAAGACATTAACACATAATTATACGGGAGGGGCAACTCCCAACCAAGGGCGCCCTCAACTCTTTTATTAACTTGACAAGTTTTACAATCTTCGTGCGCCCGCGGCCAACACGATTTTTACAACAGGCCAACGCCTTAACATATACCGTCCCTTTACAATTCGGTGCGCATCTACCATGCGACCTTTGTGTGCCAAGACCGGCAATAATACCACAGTCCGCGACCGTGTATTCCGACCCCCTATTCCACCTCTAAAACCCGAGCTTGTCTTTACATGCTGCGCTACTTCTGCGCATAGTTCGACTGCACCCTTAGAAGGCTTAGAGAGATCGAGCTTGTTTGATCGAATGATCCTTGCTTGATTGATCCCCAAATGAACTCGTGCACGCCTTTATATAGACTCCACCGCCATTCGGGTAGGGGCATCGGTTTGCCAAGCCGACCCCTGAATATACAAACACTCGCCCATTTTACAATGAAGCCGACGCGTTTATGTTTGAACAGTTGTGTCTCCCCACTTTGGCGGGTCGGCCTTTGTCGCACAAAGCCGCCCACGCCGAAGGGGTATAACCCTGCCACACTTGTGCGTCCGTTTGAACTCGCGTGTGCGCCATCCCTTTGCCGAACCGTTCCACCTTCGTGTTTTCCGTTGTTCGTTTGTTGATGCCGTCCACCGTTTCGTTCGGGCATACCTCGTGTGCCATCCTTTTGCCAATGCTTATGCCTCTTCGCACGTCGTTTGCCCGGGCGGGTGGGCGCACCTTCGTGCAGCCCTCCGCCCACCGTTCGGACGTCCGCCCGCTCTTTCGCCCGATCGTCCATTCCGTGTGTGTGTTCGGGGCGGTCGTCGCACGCCCCGCCTCTGCTGCCCGTGTGATGCTGCACGCTGCGCGCCACCGGTTATGTTTGCCCGACTGTCCAACGCTTAAACTGCCGGTTCGTTGTGTCGACTGCTGAACTGTTTACGTCGTGTGCCAAATTGTCCACCCCGTCGCCCTGCTGCATCGTTCGCACACTGACCCGTCCGTTCACCGAACTGTCCGTGTCAAACTGTCCATACCTCCGACTATTGCCAAACTCGCCCGCTCGTCGAACTGCTGGTTGTTTGTTGACCCGAACCGTCCGCCCGTCGAACTTTGTCTGCCTGCCGACTGTATAACCGGGTGTGCGCCCGGCGCACTACCCGAACTGGTTCCGCCACAGGTCACCTGTGCGCGTTCTGAATTGTTGATTCGTTGATGCCTTCGTTCAGGGCGTTCGCCCCTCGGGCGCGGGTCGCCCTCGGGTCGCCCGCCCGTTGTGTGCGGTGCCCTTCAACCATCACCTTGTATTTTGTGTAGCCTCGCCCGGCGCCCGGGTCGTGCATATTGCTGGATGAAGGCCTGTTCGCCCGTCGTGTGGGGGTCGCCCGCCCGCTGTGCGGAGCGCCCGATTCTTCAGGGCATAACACTTTTGAAGGGGGGACGTGCCCCCCTTAAATTTGTTTAATAAAACCCAATTTAAAAATAAAAATGAAAATAACAATTTAAAAAATCAAAACAATTAAAAAAATTAAATTAAAAATAAATAAAACAAAAAAGTTAAAGAAAATGCTAGGTTAATGAAACTAAAACTTTATCGTTCATTTCTTATTTCATTTGGTTGACTTGTTGAAAGATGTTGAAGCCTGAAAGTGTTGTCGCTGTTGTCGAGGTGTCCTCTTGCCGCCGCTGAGACCTGCTCATTGTCGTCGACCTGGTCATTTCATGTTTTGCTGCAGACTCTAGAGTCGTCAACCTGCTCACCTCCTTTGAATCAACTCTATAGCCATCAACCTGCTCACTTATTTTGCTAAGTGTCGTCGCTGAGTGCTGCCACTTGCTCCACTCGTCGTCCCCTCCGACACTTGCTCCAGTTGTCGTAGCCGTTGAGCTTGCTCCAATGTTCCTGCTTGCCAATTACTGGCTCCACCCGTCGGCCCCTCCGTCACTTGCTCTAGCCGCCGTAGCATCCATTGACCTTGTTCCAGCACTGCGGTTCACCAATTTTCTTGTGTTGTTGACCTCAATCTTTCTGCTCCTCTCCTGCAGGCTGCCATCGACCTCCAACTTCCAACTTCAAGCTCCTCCTCCTGCTCCCCGATAGGGTCAAGTACTACAAAGTTCAAACGCCTACTCACCTACTGCCAGGCTTGCTCTAGAACCAGGAATCCTCTAGGTAAATTCAAATTGTTTTTAAAAATTAAATTTTATCCTGAACAGAGTGAACAGTGGTGTAAAGTGTACACTGTAATTTATTTTTTATTTTTAATTCTATAACTTCTAAGTAGGAAGTTCTGTAATGTTTTTAAATTTTTTAAATTTTAATAATTTAATGAACACTACTGTTCACTGTAATTTAATTATAAATTTTGTAATGTTTTTAATAATTTAATTCTAGTAGATTTTGTATTGTAAATTTTAATTCCTTATGATAATTTTTTTTAAACCTTTCTTGCAGGGCAGAAAAAATAAAATAAATTTGCAAAATAAATTAAAACACATCCAGCGTCAAGTCTAAAATGGTTGATCACAACAGCATGAGCAACAACGTTGTCATTGACAATGATAGTGAATATGATCGTCAAACAGAAAGTCCACTTGGATTTGAATTCCCATCAATAATGAACGAAACCCATGGAAGTAGTGCAACTAGTGTTTCTCTCTGTGCCACTGCAACCCCATCAAATCATCGGCAAAATATGTGTTAAATTATGGTATGTTCTATGATTAGAGCAGTTTACTTATTTTTCTTCTTATTGGCCACAGATTAGCAATCACATATATATTAAGTAAAGTGCAAATAGAATATTAAATGATCAACAGAAAACAAGCCAAGACAAGAGACACAAGATGTGGCGGCTAGCCAGGGACAAACCCCAATGCGGGGAAACTTTTTGATCAAATCTTCTCAATAGTTCAATAGAGAGAGAGTACAAAATCTGAATTCTGTAATTTTATATCAGCGGCAGCAAATCCTAGATCAACAAAGTCAAACTTGGTCCAACTAGTTGAAATTGACCTCTAAAATACTTGGTCAATTTTCTATCAACTTGTCCTCGAACAACTTAAAGAAACAACCCTTGAATAGCCCCAAAAGTTCAGTCAATTTGCAGATTTCTGAAGTCAACATGCAACCCTAAACTAGCGCAATCAACACTGGTCAAACCAGAGGTTAGATCACCTTGGTTTTCGTGCCAAAAATTGCTGCCTACCTAGGAGAGGCAACCACACCCAATCCGCACTTTTGGAAGGTCAATGCTTGGTCTACGTCGGTCAAAGAGATGACCTGCTGCCCTAGCGTCCTCCTTTCTGCGTCTTCCTTGCCCTAGGACGTCTTCCTTTCAGCCACACATGTGAGAGAGAGAGGCTCCTTTTATGCGTAGGAGAGAGAGAGAGAAGATGAGTGAATTGAATTGTCCAAATGAGGAGAATGCTCCTTGTATTGATATGCAAACATTGAGGTTGAATAGACATGATTGTTGGGCTTCTGAGCCTACATAAGTTTGCTGGCTGACCTTGACAATTTGTCCATAATCAAAATAAATTCATATCTCCATAAATACTTATCGGAATCGGCTGATCTTTAGATCAATCTTACACCTCTCAATGAGAGGAATCTAGGAAGAATATCAGAAGCCATAAATAAGGTGATCCACATGGAGTTTGGCCCTAGTTGCCAATTTTAACACAACCTCTCAACTAGGAAGAACTTCATCTGTAATCAATCAAACTGTCGCTGCTATCCATCCATCAAATGCACTGTCTTGTATAGTTTGACCCCACTCTGCTCTGCTCTGCTCGAACTATGAAGAAGAAGAAATGATCGAGGATGTATCATACCATCCTCCACTGCCTCGAAGTCAGTCTTATAGTGTGAACCACTCTCACTGATCCAAGATCAGTATCATTGATCCCAAATCAATGGAGGTCATCCTAACATAGGGAGTACGGTAGATACAACGATGTGTCCATCAATAGTACTACTATGGTCCCTATCTTCATTTCTCTGCTCATTGATCAGATGAGAGGTACTTCCCATGAGTCTCAGACTAGATGGGTAGGATGCCTCGATAGGAGAACTAATCATCCTGTCCACAGGAGAACGAATCATCCTGCCCAGTGGATGCCACAAAGAATTAATCATCCTGGTCTACAGGAGAACTAATCACCCTGCTCCATAGTTGCCACGGAGAACTAATCATCCTTGCCCACAGGAGAACTAATCATCTTGTTCCATAGTCGCCACGGGGTGTAATAGGGGAAGGTTGAACCTTTACCCTTTACATAGTGCACCAGCAGGGGATGGTGAGTCGCCCTGTGGTCACGTCGCTCCAAGAAGTACCCATGCGCCCCCCTGGAGCTCCTAGAGCTCAATACATCATACTTGACCCACATAAGAGGGTCTCTGAACGACACCAAGTTGTTCTTGGAAAGTCAGGAATTTGACCTTTCCTAGGGTCTTTGTCAAATTGTCGGCGACCTATTCATCTGTACCGATATGTTGGAGCCTTCTTGCTCCTTGCTGCATCATATCTCGAATATAGTGGTACCTGATATCGATATGTTTGGAGCGATCATGAAATATGGGATTCTCTGATAAACGGATCCCACTCTGGTTGTCACACAGAATCACGGTGGTATCTAATGTAAATCCAAACAACTCATTGAAGAGCTTTCGCAACCAAAGTGCCTCACAGGAGGCCATGCTAGCAGCAATGTACTCTGCCTCGACGGTGCTCAAAGCCACTGAGTTCTGCTTCCTGTTCATCCAAGATATCGAGGCAGATCCCAAAGAGAAACAGCCTCTGGAAGTGCTCTCTCGGTCCACCACACTGCCTGCTCAATCAACAACAGTATACTCAAGTAGTCTCACATCTCCGGCAGTGTATCTCAACCCATGAGTGAATGTGCCACGAAGATATTTCAACATATTCTTGGCACCAATCCAATGTGAGTGGTGAGACTCAACCATATGTTGACTCAATGTGTTCACTGCAAAGCATATATTCGGACGGGAGTTCACCAAGAACATTAATGCTTCGACGAGTTGATGATACTTAGTAGCATTTCACAAAAAAGGTCTGACAACACTACCGCTTAACTTCTTGAAGTCAAGCTCGATCGGGGTAGTTACGGGCTTTCAGTGCACCATGCCAAATCTCTCTAATATCTTCAACACATATTTTCCTTGAGATAGGAAAATCTCCCCTGGTTTTTGCCAGACTTCCAATCCTAGGAAATAATGCATAAGTCCTAGGTCTTTCATCTCGAACTCAGAAGCCAACTCCTTCTTACATTCGTGAAAGAGAGGGTCTGCACCTGTTAGAAAGAGGTCGTCAACATATAGCACCAATATGAGAGGCTTGTCATCTACTTTAAAAGCACGATTTAATCGCGCTTCTTTGAAAAAATCGCGCGTTAATCCTATCCCCGATTTTATCGCGCGTTTTATCTGAAAAAATCGCGGGTTTTTTTTTGCGATTTTTTCTGAAAAAATCGCGATTTTTATTGAAAAAATCGCGGGTCCCCTCAGCAGCGCGATTTATAATGAAAAAATACATTTCATTTTGGTCATTTGGATAGTGAGGCGAGCGCGGAAGGAGGAGAAGAGCTAGGAGAGAGCAGCTAGGAGGGTTTGTGCCCGAATCCAAGTGGTTAGAGGACAATTTCAAGAGGAGACCACCGATTACACGGTAGAAATGGTATGTAGGTTAATTTTTTTTTTGTTTTCATTGTTTAAAAACATTGTTTTTCTATGTTTTTAATTGTTTTTGGTTGAGAAACTTCATATGGGCACCATTTTTCTTTTGTTTTCATTGTTTTTAAAGAATTTTTTGTATTTCTTCATTGATTTGGGATGGGTAACTTGGTATGGCTACGGGAACCAATTTTTTTTTTTGTTTTCATTTTTTTTAAACATTGTTTATGTTTTTCATTGTTTTTGGCATTTGCCATTTGGTTGGGTAACTTGGGTTTGGAACTTTGGATTCTGGAAATTTGTAACTTGTAATTTTGTAAATGGCAAATGCTAAATTGTAATCCTAAATTCATATTTCCTAATCCTTATTAATTTTTCCCATAGGTTTGCAACTTCAAAGTTCAAAAACAAACATGCCAAGGAAATTGGATCCTTTCTGGGAATATGGTGTGCCTAATGCTCCGAATGATAGACAAAACTTGACTTGCAAGTTGTGTGGAAAGGATATAAGCAGCGGGGTGTATAGGTTGAAGTATCACCTTGCACAAATCCCTGGACATGATGTGGGGCCTTGTACAAATACAACTGCTGAACTTATCCAAAGAGCCATGAGAGCACTGGGAGAATTAGAGCAGACTAGAGAGGCCAAAGAAGAACTGAAAAGGCAACTAAAAAGGTCAGCTAAAGGAAGTGCGCCAAGTGGCACTGGTTCTACTGCAGCATCAGTCAATCCGGTAGCTGCATCATCATTTTTTGTTCCTCGAACCACACCTGGTTCACAACCATCTATTGATTCAATGCTAAAAAGAACCGAGAAAGAAGAAGCTGACAACTTGCTAGCAAAATTTCTCCTCTGGAGTGATATTCCTTTCAGCATTGTAAGGAATAATCCATTTTTCCAACCTGCTGTTGATGCTATT
>APFE030694928.1:21553-55752 GCA_000404065.3 Pinus taeda | reverse complement strand
AAGACACCTGATGTGGATGCCATCTCATTGGATGGGATTGACACCACTGCTGCATGGAGGGTCGAGGCCGAGAGGCCTCTCATGGAGTCTGCTGATGATTGGTTAGTGCAGGATGTTGTTGAGGGGGAGGAGGAGCAGGTGAAGGAGGAGGAGCAGGTGGAGGAGGAGGAGGAGGAGGAGGAATAGGAGGAGGAGGTGACACCGCCTGCCCGGGCTACCACTACCACCAGTAGAGGACGTGGTCTACCTCCTATACCTCCTACTTCTAGTTCTTCAGCTACTAGAGCACATCAGACTCCACTGCCATCTCCACCAGCACAGGCACCAGCATCTACATCTAGAGGGAAAGGGAAAGCTGTGGCATTTTTTCGCAAGAGGGGCAGAGGAAATCAATAGGATTAGACTTTCATTTTATTGTATATGACATTATGACATGATGAGATACATTATCACATTTTTTGTTGATATTTTGAGGCTGAGTTGGGACTCAGGAGTCAGGACTTACTATTCAGGACATGATTCAATGTTATGTGTGATTTTAGCGTTAGAAATGATATTAAACATCTTATATATCAGTTTTTTTTATCATATTTATGTGTCAATGTATTTATTTTATGTTGTAGATGGTTTAGATATTAAAAAAATTGAAAAAAATGAATATTTTGTACCAAACGATTTTTTCCCTTTTTTTTCCGTTTTTGTCCCGATTTTTCCGATTTTTTCCGATTCGTTCCCCGCGCCGATTTAATATATGCTTTGCAGTGAATACATTGAGTCAACATATGGCACATGAAAATATATATATCCTTTTTTCTTTAGGCACATGAAAATATACAGGGCTTCCAAAAATTCTAAAATGAGATACGTCAGGGTTTTTATCGGTGAACATTTCGTTGGGATTCTTGGAACCCAATGCTTGATGAGGGCATCGGTTTTGTACATATACAATGGTATTTGCAGCTTCGCCCCATAGAAACTTCGAAAGTGTTTGATCATGGAGCATAGCATGAACAACTTCCACAATTGTACGATTCTTCATTTCCTCCACACCATTCTGTTAAGGAGTATATGGCGTAGTAGTCTCCCTCTTAATGCCAGTGTCTTTGCAAAAGTCATGAAACTCATTGGATTCATATTCAGCCCCATTATTAGCCCTTAAGATCTTGATCTTCTTTTCGGTTTGAACAGGGGAACACTTCATCCTTCTTTTTCAAGAAGTATATCCAAGTCTTGCGAGAATAATCATCTGTAAAAGTGAGGTAATATAAATATCTTCCCAGGGAGTTCACAGGCATCATACCGGATATGTCTGAGTGAACCAACTGAAATATATCGGAGGTCTTGCTTTGGCTTGAGGGGAATGGTCCCCTTTTGAGCTTCCCTTCAACACATCCTGGACATACACCATCTTGCTCATATCTGAACTCAGGCATCCTAGTCACCATTTTTCTTACATCAGATAGAGCTTTATAATGAAGGTGAGCAAACCTCCAATGCCATAGTTTGGATTGAGGAGATGTGTCACAATACATGCCACCCAATGGACTTCCATCGACTTGATATAATGAATCAACTCGAAACCTAAGAGTAAAAACATATTTAAAGTTCTTTTTCCATACACGTACCTTGTTATCGCTGAAGGCCACCTTGTAGCCTTTGTCTTCCATTGCCGAAATGGACACCAAGTTCTTTCTGAGATTAGGCACATATAATACATCTTGTAAGTGGATGGTATTACCCTGATTCAATTGAAGAGTGACATTTCCTACGCTTTTCACGAGATATTTTGAACATTTCCAAGAATAATTTCCAGGTTGGTTTCCTTTTCTATCATATTATAGAGAGCTTCTTTGTAACTAGTGAAGTGCCTTGAGGCACCACTATCAATAAGCCAATTTCCCAGAGAGTCTAGGGGAGCAGTAGTAGATAGAGATGCTGGTAGATAATATTCATCTTGCTTATTGATAACAGTGTTAGATTCATACATGGAATTTCTTGCCTTTTTGAATGGTTGTCCTCTAAATTGATTTTCGGAACTTCTTTTACCTCTACCATTTAACTTGCCATTCCTTTGATTTCCTTGAGAGTGATTTGAAAATGGGGTACTAAAGGCTTATTGTCAAGCTTACAAGAACCTCTCCCACTTCCAAAGCTTATATATTCCCAAGACCTTATGATTAACAAATTGCGGAATTAAATATGCTTGAAAATAGATGTATGCTTGTATTTATTTTTAACTGTTTAGCGATTTAAATTCGGTTGTTTATGCTGATATGTAAATACATGTGACAGTAAATAATGCAACAATAAAACAAAAGCACAGAACAACAATATAATATGGAGTTCACCCAAAACTCTTGGGCTACGTCTCCTTGAGCTCTAGTCGACTCGACTAGGCTCTCTAGCATTATGGCAAAGTCCTTTTACAAGCTCCACACTCAACTCCATTGGTTTAACACAAAACACAATGGGCTTAGAACAACATCTTATCCCTCGCTTTGAAGCTCTCTGGCTTTCAGGCTCTGGCTCTCGGCTCTGGCTTTGGCTCTGGCTCTTAGCTCTGGATTTGGCTCTTGGCTCTCGGCTCTTACTTCTCTGAGCTCTCTTTCAGCCTCCGCGTGCCTCTATAATTTTCTTGACCTCCAAGCGACTCTTAGCAACTTCCAGCTTTCTGGTTCACACGCTTGACCTCCAAGCGACTCCAGAAACTCCCTCAACTGCCTGCACTGTCCACTCTGCCTGCTCTTCAGCTCTGCCTCTGTAATTGAGCTCTTTGGCTTCTTTGAGGCATTCTTCTGACTCTGTGGCTTCCTGTCCATTTCTTTGCGTGTAATCATTCCTCTGTCTCGTCATCTGGCCCTCTGGCTTCTGGCAATGTGGCTCTGCGCGTTACAAACACATCATTGTTTACAAAACACCCGCTTGCCACGTGGCACAATGATCAGGGGTTGTTACAAAGGAGTTGGGCCCTTTCTTTAGGTGTAAACCCCAAAATGGAACAAAATTCCAATACACAGAGATTTTCCAAAAATACACTATCAGGTGCGAAATCCCGGACTTCAAATTCTCTGAAATCGCGCTTATAAACCCTTTCAGGTCTGCGTTTTATGGCTATCGCAAGCCCACCGTTGATTTGTGGGACCTCCGATCCAACGTCTAACAATCTGTTTCAGGTGGCTTATGTGCGCAGACATCACCCGCCCGAAAAGGCGGTTTTCTCTCTTCTGCGCCATGCCATGTGTTGGCCAGTGCATGGGTTCGGGCGGAGCCCGTCCAATACCACTTACTGCTTAAGGCCCGCCCGAAATCCCACTTACCACGGAACTCAAAATTTATAGGGCTGTATTTATAATCCTTTCGGGTCTTCCATTCTATCGCAAGTCACTATCGCATAACGTAATGGCCAAAACCCCATTTACACGGGAAATACATCGAAAATCCGAATTTCTAGATTTCAAATATTATGCAATCAAGTCTATAAACCCTATCAGGTCCGCGCCCTGATTGCTAATAGCAATCACGCTGCCCAGCGACATTTTGTATTAGGGATCGCTGATCACCCAGTCGCCAATCTGCTGATCCGCCGATCACCGATCACCGATATTGCACCTTGTGTATCACATTGGCGGGGGTCTATGCCTTTTGCTCCTTCGATCGCCGATCACCCTGATTTCCGATATCGCAGTCACTAATCACTCATCGCGAATCCTTCATGCCTTTGGCTTAAGTCCGCCTTCGAGCCTTTCCGATGCAATTTCCTTAAGGAGCCTTTTAGGTCATTTTTAGAAAAAATGCCTCATTTTTCAAAGGACAAAAACAATCTTCTTTCTGAGATAACTTCTTCATCCAAAATCCATTTTAGCCCATTCAAGTTGCAGTAAATTTAGAATGAAAAGATCTATGCAATGGAGCTATTTCCAAGAGCATCCTTGGACTTTCATTTTCCTCTGTGAGGAACACTTTAGATTCGAAAGTCTATCTTAGATCCATTTTGGGCCACACCTTCCCACTAAAAGAAATTTTGGTCTCCAAAAGACTAACATACTGATCTGAACAGTAAATGAGAGTAAAAACACCCTCTTCTTTCAGCCTCCATACACTTGCCTTGCATAGTGCCTCTGAACCAAAGCCTTTGACCAGTCTCCTTCCTAGAT
Source organism: Pinus taeda (assembly GCA_000404065.3). Classification (NCBI taxonomy): domain Eukaryota; kingdom Viridiplantae; phylum Streptophyta; class Pinopsida; order Pinales; family Pinaceae; genus Pinus; species Pinus taeda. The sequence continues at coordinate 51,598 of APFE030694928.1, read as the reverse complement.
GTGCTGGTTCTCTTGGGAAGAACTGGTTTCCTCCTTGACTTTATGCAGAACTCCTGCTGAGATGGTCACAGAAGGTAGTTTGAACTTCTCTGTTTTGATCATTGATCCAAGGTGGCTCAACCAAATGTGAAGTTACATCAACTTCACAAAATTCTCATTTGTACCTGTTTGACAAGCTGTCAACAACAATTGTTAACAACAACAGAAATACAGACAACAACTAGATGGCCTAAACTTTTCTGCTTCAACAAAAGAAACAGATTTCACATCTTGTGAACACTTCCATGTCTTACATCTGCATACAAATGATGGACTAAATAATAAGCCCACAAAACATGCCTTTAAAACAAATGACCCTTCAAGTCAAGCATGTAGAAAAAGACCATTAGGACTCTTTTTCAAAAGATGAAACACTTCATCATTATCTCCATCTTGGAGACCAAGTTAACTTCTCCCAAGTCAACATTACATCACATGCATGTCAAAGCAATCAACCCTTCAAGTTAACTCACAGATACATGTTCAAATACAAGGACAACATCAACATCCCTATGTTCAAGCACATCAAGCTTATGCATGCATTTCATCCTTCAACTTTCGCTTAAGCACACTGTACTTTCGAAGCTGAAATGAATATAATGTTGCAGCAATAAAGTGAGTCTCCTATTCTTCTTTTCCATTCACCTTCTTGGGAAAATCCTGCAACTCGCATTCCATCAACAAAGAAATGCAAACATATGCCTTATATCAATAGACATGCAATCTTAATTGGATAAGAACTCTAACCATTTCTTACCAACCCATTTCAAAGGTCTTTCCTTTGTCTGCACATCAACATCAACATGTGAATCATCCTGAAACACATCATCCATGGAAACTTCCTTTCCTTTTTTGCCATCTTCTCTTTCCACCTTCTTCAAGTTTCGTGGAAGCATTGCTGGATTCAGTGTCCAACATTTGTAGTAAGATGTCCTTGCTCATGGCAGTAAGTGCACTGCATGTGCATCCTCTTGACAACATGACTTTCCTTGTCCAATGGACCTTTGGCTTCTTGCTTCCTTTCCTTCAAAAGTTTCCCGCATGTGGCTATCCTCTTCTAACATCTAGAAACATTATGGTTATCCAAACCACCAAAGGAACATGCAATTCTTTTCCCATAACTATATGGAAATTTATCACGCTTAACATAATCAAAAGAAAAATGTTTAGAACCAGATTTATACCTTTCTCTTTCACCTTTATTGCCTGTATGAGGAGGTGAATCAAATGAAGAAGTGGCTCCCTTTGGAACACCATCAATCTCTTCAAGGTTGTTAGAGTTTCCACAACTCTCTGGTTCAAGTGTGTGCTTCTGACCACCTACATCCTGCAAATGATGTTTCAAGCTATTGCATTCCTCCTGAATACAATATTCACACTTTTGAGGTAGAGGATATGAAATGAAACTCCTCCTTGGAACTGTTTCAGTGGCCTTTATGGCAGCTTTGGAACTTCCTCCATAAGACTGTCCATAACCAAGACCCAAATACTTAGGCCTTTCCTCAACCATTATTGGCTCAACAATACCTTGTGCATGTTTACCCAAACTTTTTCTTTCATAGCCCATCTTGGACGTTAGCTTGTAACCTATGCCTCTGGTATGTCTTTCAAAAGAACCTATATAAGCATTCTTAGAAGAATTTGAAGACAAACAGGATTGGCTTACCTCTTCTTCAAGCTGATATTTGAATAAGGCTTCTTTGGCAACAAAGAGTTGTGACTCCAACTCATGTATCCTTTTCAGGTTCATATTTGTAATATGAAGTTGCCTCTCCATTTCTTGCGATTTGTCAGAAAGCAACTGCTTCTCTTCTTCCACAGAATTCCACTGCTCTCTAAGTATGCTGCTCTTCCTTCCATCCTCATACATTTCTCTCATCTTTTCCATCATGATGAACAAGTCTTGCTCCATATCTTCATCAAAGAATCTTGTGAAGAAAGCATAATTTGAGGACTTGCAGAAGTAGTCATTATGCCAATGAACAAAGAACTTTGAACAAGATTAATAAAGAGCTTATTCAACAACCTTTTGCAACAAACCTCTTGTGCTTCAAGGATTGCCTTGAGGTCCTTTGGGATAAGAAGAATGCTTTCAACCCTTCTTCCTTTTTGTCCTCTCCTAGACTGAGCTATCAATAGCTTTCCCTTCACCTCTGCAAACTCACACAATAGCCAGTCTGCAACAAGCATACAATCAATTAGACAACCTATCCTTGACTGCGTAAACACCTTTCACAAAAGCAATCTTTGCTCTATCAATCAAACATTTTGATCTGATGCCACTTGCTTTGGTATAATCAGCTTTGATATCACCTCCTTGAAGATGTGGTTAATCAATCTCAAGCTCTGATACCACCTGATTTGAAAATGGGGCATTAAAGGCTTCATGTTATGCTTACAAGAACCTCTCCCACTTCCAAAGCTTATATATTCCCAAGACCTTATGATTAACCAATTTCGGAATTAAATATGCTTGAAAATAGGTGTATGCTTGTGTTTACTTTTAACTGTTCAACGCTTTAAATTCGATTGTTTATGCCCAATATGTAAATACACGTGACAGTGAATAATACAGCAATAAAACAAACGCACAGAACAACAATATAATATGGATTTCACCCAAAACTCTTGGGGTACGTCTCCTTGAGCTCTAGTCAAATCGACTAGGGTCTCTGGGATTATGGCAAAGTCTTTTTACAAGCTCCACGCTCAACTCCACTAGTTTAACACAAAACAAAATGGGCTTAGAACCCCATCTTATCCCTGGCTCTAAAGCTCTCCGACTTTCTAGCTCTGGCTCTCGCTTTGGCTCTCGACTCTGGCTCTGGCTCTGGCTCTTGGCTCTGGCTCGTGGCTCTGGTTTTTGGCTCTGGCTCTAGCTCTTGGCTCTCGACTCTGGCTTCTTTGAGCACTCTCAACTCTGGCTTCTTTGAGCACTCTCTCGACCTCCGTGTGCCTCCGTAACTCAATTGACCTCCAAGCGACTCTCTTAGCAACTTTCAGCTTTCTAGTTCACTCGCTCGACCTCCAAGCGACTCCAGAAACTCCCTCAGGTGCCTGCGCTGTCCACTTTGCCTGCTGTTCAATTTTGCCTCTGTAATTGATCTCTCTGGCTTCTTTGAGGCATTCTTCTGGCTCTGCAGCTTCCTGTTCATTTCTCTGCGTGTAATCATTCCTCTGTCTCTTTATCTGGCCCTCTGGCTTCTGGCAATGTGGCTTTGCACGTTACAAACACATCATTGTTTACAAAATGCCTGCTTGCCGTGTGGCACAATGATTAGGGGCTGTTACAATGGAGTCGGGCCCTTTTTTCAGGTGAAAACTTGAAAAAGGAACAAAATTCCAATACACAGAGATTTTTTGAAAATACACTATTGGGCGCGAAATCCTGGACTTCAAATTCTCTGAAATCGCCCTTATAAACCCTTTCAGGTTTGCCTTTTATGGCTATCACAAGCTCACCGTTGATCTGCGGGAACTCCGATCCAACAGCTAACAATCCATTTCGGGTGGCTTATGTGCATAGAGATCACCCGCCCGAAAAGGTGGTTTTCTCTCTCCTGCGCCATGCCATGTGTCAGCCAGTGTATGGGTTCATGCCGAGCCCGTCCAATACCACTTATAGCCTAAGCCCTGCCTGAAATCCCGCTTATCACGAAACTCAAAATTTATAGGGTTGCATTTATAAACCTTTCGGGTCTGCCATTCCATCGCAAGTCGCTATCACATGGCGTAATGGCCAAAACCCCATTTACACGGGAAATACATTGAAAATCCAAATTTCTAGATTTCAAATATTATGCAATCGGGTCTATAAACCCTATCGGGTCTGCGCCCTAATCGCTAATCACAATTGCGTTGCCGAACAGCCCTTTGTATCGGGGATCACTGATCACCCGATCGCCGATCTGCCGATATCGCACCTCGTGTATCGCATCGGTGGGGGTCTCTGTCTTCTGCTCCTCCTATCGCCAATCACCTCGATCGCTGATATCGCAATCGCTAATTGCTCATTGCGAATCCTTCATGCCTTTGGCTTAAGTCCGACCTTTGAGCCTTTCTAATGCAATTTCCTTAAGGAGCCTTTTAGGCCATTTTTAGAAGAGATGCCTCATTTTTCAAAGGACAAAGGCATTCTTCTTTTTGCGATAACTTCTGCATCCAAAGTCCATTTTAGCCCATTCAAGTTGCAGTAGATTCAGAATGAAAAGATCTATGCAATGGAGTTATTTCCAAGAGCATCCTTGGACCTTCATTTTCCTTTGTGAGGAACACATTAGACTCTGAAGTCTATCTTAGATCCACTTTGGATCAGAGAGGGATTTTGATCATCGTCCCGGTGTGAGTCCCTTTTATGAGGGCACTCCCTAGCATAGAGACTTGTTTTATTGCAATTGTAGCATCATCTTTTTCTTCCACCCTTTGGTCCAACCTTTTCTTTAGTCCCGAAATTGTTTCTTTTTTTAGTATGAGAAAAAAGACAGAGGGATGACCTTTAAGTATGGGCATTTCTTGCTCTTCCATCCTCGTTTCTTCTTGAATGCATCTGGCCATTAATTCCTCAAATCCAAGAATTACGTTATTGGATAGAAGAGTAGTCCTGAATATATACCATTCAGATGATAGTCCTCCAAGAGTTGTGAGTGTCATTTCCCTGTCAGGAATTACTTTTCCAATAGATAGGAGATCATTCTTGATCTCGATGATCCTTAAGAAATATGCTTGCATACCCTCATCTTTTCCGCCCTTAATTTCCTTCAGCTTATTTCTAGGAAACAAGACTTGATTTGCATCATTAACTTTAAATAAACTCACCAGTCTATCATAGATTTCCTTCGAGGCATTCAGTTCGGAAACATAGGCCACCAAGCGTTTGTCAATAGAGTCCTGAATGATCTTCTTTTCTTTCACTTCACCCTTGGTCCATTTGTTCCTAGCAGTGGCAGATGCATTTGATGGAGGCTCAACAATCCCGCCTCTCATATGGTCCAACACTTCCTACTCTTCTAATGTTAGATTGAGACATCTTCTATCTGTGATAGTCAGACTTCTCATGGAGTTTGTCTTCAGCAGAAAGTGTGTTGAGGACCCCATGATTTCTTTAAGATAGCATTGCCAACCTTCTCTTCAGTAATTTCTCTTGCTCTTGCTCTTGCTTGGGCTTTGTCTTCACCTCAGCTCCGATACCATGTTAAATTATGGTATGTTTTATGCTTAGAGCAATTTACTTATTTTTCTTCTTATTAGCCACAGATTAATGATCACATATACATTAATTAAAGTGCAGATAGAACATTAAATGATCAACAAAAAACAAGCCAAGACAAAAGACACAAGATGTGGCGGTTAGCCAGGGACAAACCCTAATGCAAGGAAACCCTTTGATCAAATCTTCTTTTATCTTCAATAGTTTCGCAGAAAGAAATAGTACAAAATCTGAATTCTGTAATTTTATATCAATAGCAGCAAACCCTAGATCAACAAAATTAAACTTGGTCAAACTAGTTGAAATTGACCTCTAAAATACTTGGTCAATTTTCGGTCAACTTGCCCTTGAACAACCTAAAGAAACAACCCTTGAACAGCCCCAAACGTTCAGTCAATTTGCAGATTTCTGAAGTCAACTTGCAACCCTAAACTAGGGCAGTGAACTCCGGTCAAACCAGAGGTCAACTCACCTCGATTTTCATGTCAAAAATCACTGCTTGCCTAGGAGAGACAACCACATCCAATCCGCAGTTCTGGAAGGTCAACGCTTGGTCAACGCTGGTCAAAGAGATGACCTGTTGCCCTAGCGTCCTTCTTTCTACGTCTTCCTTGCCCTAGGATGTCTTCCTTTCAGCCACACGTGAGAGAGAGAGGGGCTCGTTTTATGCGTAGGAGAGAGAGAGAGAGAGAGAGAGAGAAGATGAGTGAATTGAATTGTCCAAATGAGGAGAATACTCCTTGTATTTATATGCAAACGTTGAGGTTGAATAGACATGACTGTTGGGCTTCTGAGCCTACATAAGTTTGTTGGTCGACCTTGACAATTTGTCCATAATCAAAATAAATTCATATCTCCATAAATACTTATCGTAATTGGATGATCTTTAGATCAATCCTACATCTCTCGATGAGAGGAATCTAGGACAAATATCAGAAACCATAAATAGGGTGATCCACATGGAGTTTGGCCCTAGTTGCCAATTTGAACAATATGCAAATAAGATATTTAATCCAAGCAAACATTTTTTGTTATATGTTACCAAAATGATTGACTTTTCAACTCAGCCAAAACCAGGAAAATAAAGAGATGGGACACACCATTGGAATTGCAATGTTTGTGGTCATTCCTGGGTTGGGAGTTATAGTCGGATTAAGATGCATCTTTTGGGTGTAGGTGGCAAAGGGGTTCATATATGTACAAAATTAATCATACTGCAAAAATCAGAGCTCTTGAGGATGCAAATGGCAATAGATGCAAAGGGCACCTTCTTAAGTAAAAATGTTATGGCCCAAGCTCACTAAAATATTTAGGAAGCCACAAGCTCCAAAAAAAAATTAAAACAAATGAAAAATACGTCTTCACCATCTCTTGTTGGGACTAGGGGTTCTTGTTTTTTTGTAGTGGAACCAACTCTTGCAGAGATGTATGGTAAGTTGAACCGTGATGATACAAATGATACCATTGGAAAAGTTCTTTTTGCCAATGTCATTCTTTTCCATGTTAGTCGTTCTCCTTACTACAAGGAAATTGTTAAGGCAATTGCAACAATAGCACCCTCATATGTGCCCCCAAGTGAACATAACTTGAGGACAATGATATTAGAAAGACAAGTGGCCAATATTAATTTGCAAAAGGAAAATATGAGGCATAGATGGGTGAGGGAATGTTATTATATTGTTATGGATGTGCGGACAAACATTGCCAAAAGTCCACTTATCAACATCATAGTTACTCGTTGAGAGGGGCCTTTCTTTCTTAGAGCTATTGATTGTTTTGGAAAACACAAACATGCAACTTTCCAATTTGAGATTCTTCGTGACGCTATAGAGAAGGTTGGCTCTACAAATGTTGTATAGGTTGTGACAGATTCAACAACAGTGTGTAGATCAACAGGATTAATGATTCAAAGTAAATATAGGCATATTTTCTGGACACCTTGTTTTGTGCATGCGATCAACAATGCATTGAAAGACATTGACAAAATTGAGTGGGTATTTAACTTGGTGACAACTGCAAGAAATGTGCAGATGTTTATTTGCAATCACCATACCTCTTTAGCTATGTACATGTCTCATGCGACGAAGGAATTCCTCTAGCCTACTCATACCCGATATGCTATTTATTTTCTTTTATTAGAGAGGATGTTGGAGGTGCAACCAACATTGCAGGCCATGGTGACTCCAGATTGGAAAAGATATGCAGAATCCAAGATAGAGGAAGGGAAGAAAATCAAGATTGATATATTGGATATTGATTGGTGGACAAATTGTGGTTATTTGGTGTCATTCTTATGTTTTGTAGTTGAGGTAATTCGCTATACTGAGACAGATGCTCTTACTCTTGGAGAAATTTATAAGACTTTTGATAGTATGTTGGATCAAGTAAGGGTGGCCAATTGTGAGAAAGATCCTTCCTTAGAGTTCTATACAACCTAGATTCGACCCATTATTCAGTGTAGGTGGGATCGAATGAATACACCTTTGCACATGGCAGCATATATATTCAACCCAAAATGGTGTGTGGTAAGGACTAGTAGAATTCCTCCCATTGAAGATCCAAAGGTCAAAAAGGGATTTCGAGTTGTCATTACAAATATGTATAGTTCAAAAGAAGGGAGAACAATTAAGAGACAATGGATAGAATTTGCAAATCTCAATGGTCCCTTCAACAAGCCTGATGCAAGGGAAGATCATAATGATTTAGGCCAAACTGATCCCATTGGTTGGTGGTCCATGCATGGGATTGATGCTCTAGAGATCCAACAACTTGTTATTCGCTTATTGTCTTAGATTTCTAGTTCCTCTGCAACGAAGAGGAATTGGTCCACATATAGTTTCATCCACTCTATCAAGAGGAATAAAGTTTCCTTTAGGAGAGTAGAGAAGCTAGTTGCAGTGCACAATTCTCTACGTTTTGCATATAGGAAGACACTAAAGTATCAGAAGGGATTGACAACATGATAGGATGTGGATTCAGAGGATAGTGCACATATGGATGATGAGGATGGAGCAGATAAGCTGCAACATCGTTTCGTTGGAGTTCTGTTGGTTACTCAAGAGAGTGACTCTGACTCAGATACTAACATTCTCATTGATGGTCCCGATGACTTCATCCATCAGATGGATATAGATGACCAATTATTGAGATAGAGTCCTTGATGTTAATTTTATTTTCAGTGTTCATTATCCATTTTTTACTTTTTACTTTTAACTTTTGAGTTGTGACACTAGATATTGATGACCTCAAACTGATTCTTAACTCTTCACTCTTAACTATTTTTGAGTTTGAAACTTTGAGTTATATAAATTTAGTGTTCAAACTTCAGTATCTAATATATAATATATAATAAACTGTAATATACTAATATGTTTTGCTTTCAATTTAGATTCCAGAATAATGAATGATGAATTTAATTTTTAAAACAATGTAGATTGTAGAATGATGAATGATATGGACCAATGTATTTGAATATTTCATTATTGATTTTTTTTTTTTATCGAATCTCATAGTATGGATGAATAATCAGTATGTCATATGAATGATGTATGTATCAAAATGAATGATGAGGATGGATCAATGTATGTCATTATTTAATTCAATTATGAATTTAAATTTTATGTGTGAATCAAATTTCAATATTCAATGTATTGGTATCCATATTGCTATTAGTTTATTTAATATTTATGCTTTCATTATTGAACAATGAATATGAATTTGAAATAATATATATATATATATACTATATATATACTCCGACGTCCCCTCGCACCCCCGAAATTTCCCTAAATTTTGAGGGTACTCCCACACATCCCCCATGTGGGTCTCCCCGCATCGAAGTCTTGGTGGAACATTGAAGGAATTAGGACCATGTCAAACTTCCGCTCCAAAGAGACCAATCTTATGGTTACCAGAGGAAATCAATGATAGCTGAATTGTGGCTCTTTATATATTATGCTATAGTCATTAACTACGACTCACAAAGTTAGGGGAAGTCAACATAGACTAATAAATGCTCAGTATTTATGTTTGCTTTCAAGGAAATCATATATCTGTTTTCAAGGAAACCCCTGCAGGATCTTCATATCCGCCTCGAAATATCTAGATGGAGGCTGGTTCAATCACCAGGTACAATCACTATTGGTAACCAAGTAGAACTCAATAACTCAAACCTTAGCGAGAGTAGAACTAGCGAGTTCACAATGAAGCTCTTTGAAACAATATGTTCAAACTGATTGAGCTAGTCTACTAGGCTTATAAATGATAAGTATATATGCTTTCATTAGCTTTGTATGTCATGGTGGACAACAATAAATCATGACACATAAATGTTGGAAAATGTAGTAGGGAAACCATTTAAACACTTCTCCTTATCCTTAATAATTGTTTGTGATTTTATGCTATCTTCTTATGTTCTTTGTTATATTCTTTTCATCAAACAATTATCAAGAGCAAAAACAATAGAGACAATAGGCACAAGACTGGGCTCCAAGCCAAGGAAAAACCTCATGCACAAAAATTAGGCTCCATGCCGAGGCAAAAACCCCTCCAAGGGGAAACCATAAAAATAATCTACTATTCTTAAAGAATCTACTTCAAATGAGAAAACCAAGACCCAGAAACTTAGGCCAATTCCTCCAAGCACCAAATTAGCGCTCCAAAAATATCTTCCAAGCAAGTCAAAGTTTGACTAAGCCAATAAAAGTCAAACTTTTCAAATATGTTTTTCTTCAGAATTTCGGCCTTCATCTTTAGATCCGTAACTTCGGTCCCTTGGAAAAGTAGAAACTCTTCGTTTTGGCACGTGTCAACCTTCTAAGAAATCCTTCCTCCAAACTAGTTAATGTCTCCAAAGTCAACAAGAGTCAAATTGGGTCAAATCAATATTTTGGCCTTTGTGCTACTATCACCTGCAATCCTTAGCCTTCTACTACTTGGATCTGCAATTTTCAACGTCCTACAATTGTGACAAAAAATCTAATCCTTGCATGTGTGAGAGAAATATGGTTACAAAAATAAGATTTCAGTTTCTTCTTGAGATGCTCTCTTCTTCTAGGTCTTCGCTCTTTCTTGTCTTCCTTTTCTTAATTGAGATCGAACTACAAAAGTGTCTCAAATGAGGTCGAGTTCTTCTTATATATAACCTTCTCATGAGGTCGAATAACCTCAAACTGGTTCAACTTCTTCTAGCATGGGAAACTTGTGCTTGGAAGCTCATATGTGTTGAAATATGTAACTAGATTTGGTCTTCATAATGATAGATGTAATCATAATTTTATGTATTTAATGAAAATAAAAAAATAAATTTATTATTGTGAGTCTTGAGGCATGGGTTTCATGCTCAAGAGAATTTATTTTTATAGGTCAAAGTACCCATTGAGTGCTTCTAGGTTTGCTATAAATTCATTGGGTCATTATCATGTATGAATGATCCTTTTGGGCATGTTACTTATTGAAAAGAAAATTATTTGAGTCAAAAACTAGTTGGTCATATTTAAGAATTGGTTCCGAGATATGGGAGGGGCCTAACGGACCCAAGAGGGTCGGTCAAGCCCATCGCTTCACCCCAGCATGAAAATCGGCGAGCCTATGAATCCTGTCAGGTCAGGCTGAAGATTGGACATCGAGCCAAGCTGTTGCAGGAAGAGTCAAAATACCCTCCAAGACCAAGTCAATCATGCAAGCATCAAGTCAGCCTAATGGACCAACAAGTCGACCTATGGACATGTCAAGTCGGCCTAAGAGGAGGCTCAAGGAAACCTATATATAGGGCACTCGACCTCATTTGGAGAACACACTCACACTCACACAAGTTTGATCGTAAAGAAGAAAAAAAGTGCGAAGAAGAGGAGGTTTAAGGAAGAAGAAGAAGTTGAATTTTTGGGTATTGTTTGGGCTATTTCTCTCCATGCGTGTGAAGGAATTAGGGTACATATTGTTGTTGTAAAGCCGAGTTGTTGAAGCAAAGTAAAGTCACCAAAAATAGTTGTTCTGAAAGTTGAGTTCTCTAAAAGAAAGAATCTACCTAAGAAAAGAAGCGAAGTTGCAGTCAAAGCTATAGTAGAAATTGCAGGCGAAGTTGCAGTTTCTGGGAAAGTCAAAGTTGCGGTTTCTGGGCTTGTCGAAGGTGCATTTGCAGGATAGGTTGAAGTTGTTGGAAAGATGAGCTACTCAAAGAAGGAGCTTTGACCTCATCTTGGTGTTGGAAATGCTGGTGTTGATGTCAATTGATTAGGGTGATAATATGACTAATTTATGCTGAATGCTATTGTTGCAGAGATGATTGAAGTACAAAGGCTGAAAGTGATTTGAAGTGCAAAGGCTACAATTTTAAATGTGATGGTTGAGAATTATTAAAATGGGACATAAAATATTGAGACAAAAACTGAAATATATATGTTTCATTGAACATAAAGTGTAGATAATACAAATTTGATTTGTCTCTTGTAATCATTATTGATTGAGCTATTTTAGTTCAACTCTATTTTATATTACAATTTGCTTTCAGAATTGAAATGAAGTGACAAGTTTGCGAGTAGTTTTTGGAAGTAAAAAAGACAATGCTTCATTTCATATTGCTGCAAAGAATACAAACAACCAATATGGCTTGCTTATAAAGTATACGATGTGGAATGGAAACAAAGCATTTTGAAGTGAAGAAGTATGCATAAGAGGATTGATGAGCAACAACAGAAGAGGCACAAAGTTGTAAAGGAGAAGCAGTGCAACGGTAGACTTGACAACATAATTGTATATAAAGTAACCAACATTTGTGACTTGATGTTGTGATTGAGAGATTTATGTCACTTTCTATGTTGTAGCATGATACAAGATAGGTTGTAGCCTATTCAAGTAGGAGCCTCTTGTGGGTTGTAGCCTGCATAAAATTTGTGGGAGTAGGAGCTTCCTTTGAGGTAGGAGCTTGTTGTAGGTTGGAGCCTACATGTTGGAAAATCAAAGTAGTTATATTAGGGTTTGATTCTCTTTTCTTGATAATTACTTATGATTTATGTTGACTTCTTTTACTTTTTTATTATCTTATCTTTCATTAATAAATTACCATATTATGTTTGTATGAAGATCACAAAACAAGAGACACAAGATGTAGGCACTATGCTAGGGAAAAACCCCTCTCGAGGGGAAAACACAGTCAAGAAATTCTTCCTTTCAATAGTATTCTTTGAGACTCTTCACCCTAGACAAAGACCGGACCTCCCCTCCACACCAAGTCAACCTCCTAGATCTTTGACTCCTTCCAGTAACTTCCAACAATAGGCAGCTTCTGGCAGCAACGAAACTTGGAAAATTTCGACTTCCCAAAATAGGGCACGAAACAGAGAGAGAGAGGCACCAAAAGTTCGATTTTCTTCTTCTCCTTGGACATCCCAAACTCACACTTCCTTTGGATTCCCGACAACATACTTCACACTTCCCCCGCTACTCTTCAGATATCGAACTAGCTTGAGATGTGATGCTCCAAATGACTTCGACTAACTTGTATTTATAGGCTTCTTGTGGGTCGAATACGTGTCCTTAGGCCGACTTGATCTGTTCTAGGCTAACTTGGTGTGAAGGATGCATAAATCATATTTGACTCAATACTAAATCGTTTTACATGATTCAAAAGCCCAAGAAGGGTCTCTTTGAATGTACAATCACTCTATAAACTAAATATTAATCCTAGGAGTCCACATTGGGGACTTTGACTAATATAATTATGACCCAAGAATGAAACCCATGCTTTAATATGTCATTGTTACAATAAAAATTCTTTTCTTTATTCTTTTGACAAGTACATTTCATGATGACTCAAGTACATTAACAAAGACCGAACATAGTTGCATTTTCCAACACTTCCTCTTAAAGAGGGAGGTATTCATAATGTACAAATACAATGGAAGATCTCAAAATATATGAACCATGAAGAACTTTAGGCACCACAATGCCATGGACTAGATTCTTGACCAGGGAAATCTATCCATTAGTCTCTCAACAATTTAGGCACCGCAATGTCACATACTAGATTCTTGACAAGGGCAATCTATCCATTGGTCTTTCAACAATTTAGGCACTGCGATGCCATGGACTAGATTCCTGACCAGGGCAATCTATCCATTGGTTTGTCAACAATTTAGGCACCAAAATTCCATGGACTAGATTCCTGACTAGGGAAATCTATCCAAGTGGGAATAAGGTGGACTCAAGCTTTCAGCCCCTCTAGGTACCATCAGGCTTACTTGCTAACCACCAACCCAAAGATCCAAGTGTGTATCCAAAAACAGATCTCAATAACCAACACCACCTTTCCAACTTCGGGACCTAGACATCAACACAAAGTGCCGACCAGATGTCTTCCTAGGCAATGCTTCACTCGCAAAGCCTCAACAAATGTCTTCCACGCCCTTATCATCAATACAACAAACAATATCTACCAAACCAAGCATGCTCTTTAGATATTCAAAACTTTTATTAGGAAGAGCCTTTGTTATTATGTCTGCTACCTGTTCATCTATTGAGACATACTCCAACTTCACAATCCCATCCTGTACCAAGTTCCTAATAAAGTGGAACTTATTGTTAATATGTTTTTTCCTATCATGAAACACGAGATCTCCAGAGATCTTGATACAACCTTGATTGTCAAAATTAATCATAGTTGGACCCAAAGACTTCTCAAACAAATTTGTCAGAAGCTTCCTTAACCAAACAACCTCATTTCCTACTTCACATGCAACCATATATTCTGCCTCAACACTATTTAAAACAACAAGATCTTGCTTCCTACTCATCCGTGAGATCATATCAACTTCCAAATTAAAACATCCTCTAGTAGTGCTCCTTCCATCGGATTCACTGCCACCCCAATCAGAGTTTGTGAAGCAAATTAGCTTGACTTACTATTATACTTTAGGCCAATTAGCTTGACTTCCTTACTATAATACTTCAGGCAGTGATGTATAGTGCCACAAAGATACCTCAATATATATTCCATTCTCTAGTAGTGCTCCTTCTATCGGTCTCACTGCCACCCCAATTAGAGTCTATGAAGCCAATTAGCTTGAATTCCTTACTAGAATACTTTAGGCAGTGATGTATAGTGCCACAAAGATTCCTCAATATATGTTTGGAAACTATCCAGTGATCATGATGAGGATCCAACTGAAAATAACTAAGAATATTCATTGAAAAACATATAACTGGCCTAGTATTTACTAGATACATTAGGGAACCCACCAATTGTTGATATGAGGTAGGATCCACGAGACTAGAGTTAGAGCCCCTTAACTTCTTGAGGTTGGTGATCATAGGAGTAGTCATCGACTTGGAATCCATCATCCCGAATTTCTGCAATAACTTGATGATGTACTTTCCTTGCCCCAATTATATCTCCCTAGGTCTTTGTCATACTTCTAGACCTAGGTAATAGTGCATCAGTCCTAGATCCTTCATTTCAAATTCAGCTACCAACATCTTCTTGTATTATTGAATTCTTGGCTCTACACTTACGATGAATAGATCATGCACATATAGTATAATAATGACAGGCTCATTATTCACGACCTTGATGTAGATATTCAGATCAACATAACTCTTCATGAACCCCATTCCAAGTAGATATGCATCCATCCTTGCATACCATGCCCTAGGCGTTTTCTTCAAACCATATAGGGCCTTCTTAAGTCTACAAACATGAGTCCTTGCTATTAACTTCAAATCTCTCGGGTTGTTTGATATACACTTCCTCATCAATGGTCTTACTCAGAAAGAAATGTGGTCTTAACATCCATTTGATGGATATTCCACCCCATCATAGCAGACAGTGAAACCAACGATCTAATGGTAGTGTACCTTGCTGTGGGTGCAAAGGTTTCTTCATAATCAATGCCGTCCTTTTCAGAGAAACTCCTTGCAACGAATCTTTCTTTGTACTTGTCTATACTTCCATCAACAACATGTTTGATCTTATAGATCCATTTAGATGTGACAACCGATTTTCACTAGGTCTAGGAATGATCTCCCAAACTCCATTCTTCATGGTGGATTGGTATTCTTCCTGCATAGCTTTCTTCCAAACTTGTTGATGTGCAACTTCTTTGAATGTATATGGTTCGGCTTGAATTAACTTTTTCATATATGTAGCATAGCTAGAATATCTCTTTGATCTCTTACATTCCTTGAAGGAACCTTTCACAGTTTCATGTCCTTTAGCGTCTTCCAATGTAGTTTTCAACGAATTTGGTCTCCTCCTTGTGGTTGGGATGACCACTGATTGAACAGGCTCACTTGGTCTTTCTTCTTCGAGATTCGTAGTAGAGTTTTCATGATGAACTTCTTCTTCTTCAAATATGGGAACTTCTTCATCATCATAATCAATAGGAATATCCATTGATTTCTTGTATGCTTGATTCTCATCAAATATGACATCATATTTACTTCAATATGTCTTCCTTCCTTGATGTAGATTTTATATGCTTTTGAAGAGAGACTATATCCGACGAATATTCCCTTGATACTAATTGAGTCTAACTTCTTTCGTCTGTCCTTTGGAACATGGATATACACTGGACTTCTAAAGATTCAGAGGCGATCCACACTCAACTTCTTTCATGTGAATGCTTTTTCGCATCTTGTATTATCAAGACTTATGAGGACTTCTATTTTGAATGTATACGACTGTCATCGCTGCTTCTCCCCATAAGAACTTTGGTAGATCTTGACCAACGAGCATAGTTCAAATGCCTTCTTCATTTTACCTATTCTTCCTTTCGGCCAATCCATTTTGTTCGGGATAATAGGGAAAATTGAGCTCCTTCTTAATACCTACTTCCTTACAATATGAAATCAATTCCTTAGAAGTGTATTCCCCACCATTGTCAGGCCTCAATTTTTTTATATCTTTCTTTGGGTTAGGGTTTCCACTTTAGCCCTAAAATCAAACTTTTCAAACAATTTATCTTTTGTTTTGAGAAGGTAGAGCCATGTCTTTCTAGAATGGTCATCAATAATTGCCACATAGTAGAGATGACCTCCAAGTGATTTGTTAGACATGGGCCCACACATCCGAATGGATGAGGTCTAATATCTCTTCAGACCTAGTTTCACTATTATGAGATGGTTTTCTTGTACGTTTCCCAAAGAGCATCCCTTGCACACACCTTCATGATCTAAATTCATTTTAGGAATACCATGAACCAGTTGACTAAGAGTAGGGATGACCTTATAATGTAGATGACCATACCTCCTATGCCACAACTCAATGAGACTTATTTCCATATGAACCAAAGCTTGAGGAGGTGGTGTAATCACACTATAAATATTTCCTTCACGAAATCCAATAACCCTAGCTTTATCAATGCTAGAGTCTTTTCCCCAAACCAATACCTTTCCATCAACAAAAGAAAATTTTTCCCCTTTATCTTCTAAACAAGAAATAGAAAGAAAATTCTTTTCCAAACCTGGAACAATAGAATGTTGTTGAGATGCAGTTTCGATCCATTATCCAGCATCAACAGTGTTGATCCCAGGCCTCTAACACCATATCTTTTGTTGTCACCCAATTCCACTGCATGAGAAGATGGCTCCTTTGATAGTGTATGAAGTTGTTTACTTTCACCTGTCATGTGTCTCGATGCTCCACTATAAATGATCCATGCATTGTCATCACTAAGAGAACCTGTAAGAGCAACCAAGAACCCTTGACTCTTGACCTTATTGAATTAGTAGATGACCTTCTTGATCCAACTTCCAATAGTGTTGATACCCATTCTTATATAGTTCATCAATGGGGGAGAATTCATGCCAACGGAGTGATCTTTGACTCTTCCTGACCTTAGCTCTGAAACCATGTTGGAAAATCAAAGTAGTTATATTAGAGTTTGATTCTCATTTCTTGATAATTACTTGTGAGTTATGTTGGCTTCTTTTACTTCTTTATTATCTTATCTTTCATCAAGCAATTAACATATTATGTTTGTATAAAGATCACAAAACAAGAGATACAAGATGTAGGCACTATCCCTGGTAAAAATGCCCCCTTAAGGGGAAAACCTAGTCAAGGAATTCTTCCTTTCAATAGTATTCTTTGAGACTCTTCACCTTAGACAAAGACCAAACCTTCCCTCCACACCAAGTCAGCCTCCCAGATATTTGACCCCTTCTAGCAACTTCGACTAGGCAACAACTTTCGACAACAGGCAGCTTCCGGCAACAATGAAACTTGGAAGACTTCGATCTCCTAAACTAGGGCATGAAACATAGAGGGAGAGACACCAAAAGTTCAATTTTCTTCTTCTCCTTAGACTTCCCCAAACTTGCACTTCCTTTGGCTTCTTGAAAACAAACTTCACACTTCCCCAACTACTTTTGAGATATCGTACTAGCTTGAGATGTGATACTCCAAATGACTTTGACTAGCTTGTATTTATAGGCTTCTTGTGGGTCGAATAAGTGTCCTTAGGCTGAATTGATCTCTTCTAGGCCGACTTGGTTTGGAGGATACATAAATCATATTTGACTCAATAGTAAACCTTTTTACATGATTCAAAAGCCCAAGAAAGGTCTCTTTGAATGTACAATGACTCTATAAATTCAATATTAATCCTAGGAGTCCACAATGGGAGCTTTGACTAATATAATGATGACTCAAGCATGAAACCCATGCTTTAATAAGTGTTAAATTTGGCAACGAGAGTGCTAAACATCACTTTGGATAGCTCTTATGAGGCAGCTGATATTTTTCTTGGATTTCTCTTTCCGAGATATGTAGGATTAACCTAAAGATTATCCCATTCTGACATGTACAAATGAAGTTATGAATTTATTTTGACTATGGACAAATTGTCAAGGTCAGCCAACAAACTCATGTAGGCTCAAAAGCCCAATAGTCACGCCTATTCATCCTCAACGTTAGCCTATAAATACAAGGAGCCTCCTCCTCATTTTGGCATCACTCTCATTCATATTTCTCTCTCTCATCTTGATTGGGTACAAATTTATGGGCTTCTCTCTCTCTCTCCACACGTGTGAAGGAAGGTATGATTTTCTAGCTGTTGCGTTGACTAGATTTGACTGAAATTTTAGGAGGCTGAAATTCTAAGATGCTGAGTTTGACCAGCGTTGACTTCAGTTTTGTGAGCGAGACTTTTGTTTGAGCAGGCCGAAGTTCTAGGCACAAAAACTGAGGCAGTTTGACCCCTGCGTTGACACCCTAGTTCTGGTTGCTGCGTTGAATTTAGTTGACCAGGTTTGACTGGTTAATTTTAGACTATTTTGGGCTGCATTATCTTGCTGTTGGAAGTTGAGTTGACCAAGGTTTACCAAGCTGTTTTGGAGGTCAATTTCAACCCTTTTGACCAACGTTAACTTTTTGGTTAGGGCTTTTTGTTTCTGCTTTGACTGATCAGATTGGGCAAGTGAATATTGTAAATTGTACTCTGTCTCTCCTGAACTTTTGAAGAATTATAAGAAGAATTGATCAAGGGTTTCCCCACATTGGGGTTTGTCCTTGGGTGGTGCCATATCTTGTGTCCTCTTGCGTTGGCTTGTCTTCTACTGTATTGTTTATGTACTATCTGCATTTTACTATCATGATGAAGTGATTGATGAATTGGATATTGGTATTGGGATAATAAAGAAATTGAAGTAAAATTGCTCTAAACATATAACATACCATTGTTGTCCTAACATTAACATGGTATTAGAGCCGAGGTGAAGACAAAGCCCAAGAAAGAGTGAGAAGAGCAATCACCAAGAGGAGCAACCACTGATCAAAGACAAGATTCAATGGCTTCCACATCCTACTTCAAGTCTGATGATAAGCTTCGTGATAAGTCTGATTATCATGCATGGAAGATGTCTCTTGATTTGATATTGGAAGAACAAGATGTGATGGACTATGTGCAGGGAAAGATTTCAGAACCTCCTTCTAATGCACCGGCTGGTGCTAAAACCAAATGCAAGAAAGGTGAAGTCAAGGCCAAGAATATCATCAGGGATTCTATTCATAAGCATTTAGTTGCTTACATTTCTGGTTTGAACACATCAAAGGAGATACATGACAGGTTGGTTGGCATGTTCAAATCTACCAATGCAAATCAAATTATTTTCCTCAAGAACACGCTGAAGGATATAAGGAAGGGAAAAGGTGAGGATATTCAATCCTACTTCATGAGGATTATCGAGATAAAAAATGATCTTCTTTCGATTGGTGAAGCTATTGCTGACATGGAGCTCACTCTCATTTCCCTTGGAGGTCTTCCTCCTGAATGGCATGTGTTCAACATTACTATTCTCAATAACGAAAGAATTCTAGGTTTTGAAGAATTGCTAACTAGATGTTCTCAAGAAGAAACAAGGATGATGGAATTGGAGATGCCTTCGAATATGAATAATCCTATTGCATTCTCCACTCATGCCAAGAAGAAGAACAATGCAGGTTCAAAGAAGCAAAGTCAAGGAAGACAAGGATTCAAAATGGAAGGAAGGGAATATGCTTCGTTTGCAACAAGTTTGGTCACTATACTAGAGAGTGTCCTATTAGTGTCAGTCTTGTTAGCCTCTCACCTAGATCAAATATGCTCTTACAAAGTGTTGTTAGGGTGTCATGTCAAATTTTTGTCATTTCAGTGAATCTTCAAATAAAAATTTGATCATTGGTTGTTGTGTCTAGGTCACTGCTGCTCCCTTCATTTACTCATGGTATTCATCACTCATCATGTTCATTAACTTATTCGAGGTATCATATCTTCATTTAAGTGTCTTGGGTCATGAAATGGTTAAATTCCTCATTTTAGGTCATGGTCTAGGGTTTCACTCCATGTGTCATCACGATACTATATGTTGCCAAAAATATATCCATCATGTGATTAAGTGGGTAAAGGGAGTTAGCAACTTAGGGAAGGCAAAATAAAAGTAAAGGTAATGTTTTATTTCAAATTAGACAATGTTGCAGTACACTACCTCGCCTCATCATTTCTCATAGGGACATGTTTTTTTCAAAACATGTTTCCAACTAAATGGAGAATAATTTTACAAACGTGAAAGGGGTTTGTGTCCATTATGGTCCAAGGAACAAAAACCTTCTTCGTTTTATGCACATGTGTTATGATTTAAAAGAAATTCCCAAAATACACTTGATACGGGAGAGTTGATGCACTTTTGGACAACTTGAATTCAAGACCGTTTTTCAAGGGTTTGGAACAGGTGGTGCAGTTCTTAAGGACTCTATTATGTAGCAGACATCCTAAGATTTCCAATGGTACCTTTAGCTTGTTATTTGGATTAGTGTAAGGCATTCAAAAGTGCTATGCAAGTTGGTGTTGCGTTCTTGTCAGAGAAACCCTGAGTTTTTGAAGTGACCTTGGGAAAATAAATTTTTATCCCTCATGGAGTGTCCAAATTACATGCTTGAGATGTCCATCTTATAGCAAGCTTCAATATCTTTCCAATGCACTATCAAGATCTCAATTTGGAGTAGCTTAAGGCCTCCAAAAGTAGTTTGGAATATGGCATTGCGCTTCTATGAAATGCTTTGCGCTTTAGCGCTGCGCTTCTGTGAACTGCGCTGCACTTGTGCCAAAGTAACCTAAAAATCATCCAAACCCACCCAAATTTTGATTTTGAAGCTTGAAAACCTATTTATTGCTGTTCTAAGCTTGCTCACAAGTAATTATAAGTCTTTTTCTCACCTTTTTCCTTTGGCAAGATGAATGCAAATGCAAGTTCTCTTCATCTAGGGTTTAGGTGAAATTTTCATGCTACATGCTCTAGTGTAACTGATAGTTTGGTTAGTTTTGATATTGGAAACATGTAAATATTCCACCTCACACCTCTGTACATGTTTAAAATTCCTTTTGATTCACTAAATAACCTATCAATCATCAGATTGCCTCACCCTTACCTAAACCCTAACTCATACCTAGCATTTTGAGTAGATTTCCTAGCAGCTTTGTTTTTCAATTTCTCATAATCATTTATTTCTCTCATTTCACTCCATTCAAGCTTCCTAAGTTTTCTATCACCCGTATCCATCTCCCAAAATTCCCCTATCATCATCACCCTTCCCTAACTCCCTCATTTCACCATTTGCTTCCTTGAGCAAGAAAATAGTTAGCTTAAGACTAAACAACTAATCATGGAAAAAGAACAAGCCAAGTTATTGCAACAGGTTGGAAAAGGCAAGGAGATCATAGAATCAAGCAAGCCTGAAGGATCAAAAGGTACAGGAAAGAGGAAAAGGCCAAGAACAATGGGCCTAAAGAAGGCATTGCAAGAAGAGGAAGACCACATTCTGTTGAATAAAGACCTTGACCTAGAGGATAGGATTGCCCTTGAGGTTCGTCAATATAACGAATATTGGCTCAACAGGGTGAATGAACATTTGGAAAAGCTCCTAGAGAAGGAAAATAGAGATAATCAAATGCTCAGACACATGGCACATCATTATCAAGCTCAAAACATGATCACAAATGTCAAAGTGAAACAATTCAAAAACAAGCTCAAGGAGACCAAAAAAGAGAAAAAGGATGAGGGAAACTTAGATATGCTTGCTAAAGCATCCATGAAGCTTTAACAGACTCAATTTTACACCTTCCCTCCAATTTTGAGCCAATTCTGAGCATTTTGATTTTTTTGAGAATTTTTGGTCTAAGTTCAGAAAATTGGCCTTTCCAGAAGTGCAATGCCTTGGCTCTGCACTTTTTCCTCAGGCCTCCATTTTAGGAAAGGTATACAATTTTGGAAAGGTCTTTCCATCCTCTAAAAACCCATTTGCCAAATTTTGCAGAGGTGGCTTAGTTTTGGAGAAAAATTCAAAAAAGTGGCAAAAAACTAGCATTCTTGACCATTTTTTGATAGGTGCTGCATTTTTGGAGGGACCATGGGAGAATGGATTTTTGAAGGTCTTCCTGTGCTCCAAATTCAGAAATGCAAATAGTTATG
The DNA here is from genome assembly GCA_000404065.3 of Pinus taeda. Taxonomy (NCBI): domain Eukaryota; kingdom Viridiplantae; phylum Streptophyta; class Pinopsida; order Pinales; family Pinaceae; genus Pinus; species Pinus taeda. Next base: position 29,415 of record APFE030694928.1, on the reverse strand, counting down.
GAAACTATACTTGAAGGGCTAGTTGACCGTTCTCTCATATTTGCATTTGGATCCCTGGAAGGCACCTAAAAATCAGGTCAAAGTCAGCATTGCGCTTATGCACTTTCTGTGTTTTTATTTGAAAAATTTCACTGTGTAAAATTTCTAGTTTCTAGTCTAACTTGGTGAAAGTCAAGATTCTCTATGTAATGGCACAAGTTACGAGGCTATGTGATGTAGGCATGAATAAATGTCTATCATAGGTTGTTTTTGATGTTTATTAGGTCTCATCAAAGAAGAAAACTCCTAAACAAACTCTTCATGAAGTGTTTGAGTTTCACCTTCTCACTCTCACCCGTTGGTTGAGAGAATCTTGGAGTCAGTTTATCCACCAAGGAATTCAACTCTTGAAGTTGAGAAATTGGTCTAGTAGAGTCTATAAGTATCATTTCACTTCAGGAGAAGAAGGTTGAACTTTTTGTGAAGGAGACTTGCATTGTAATCATCTTTCAGCTAATATAGAGACAGGGTGCAACTATTTTTAAGGAATTCTAGCCCAGTGAGTTCATGGTGCTTGTAATTAATTCTTTTTGTTTTCTCATGGTCCAAACATATTTATCTACATTAAATCTCTTCTTTCTATGAATGCCTTGTGATAAAATACTCAGAATTCTTGTTTTTCAAGCTTTGTTATCTGGTTTTCATAGTTATGTGTTTTGTCTTCCTAAGCTAATGAAATCATGCTTATTTATGCACATTAGTTTCTTCCTCACTATATCCTCTATACTACACTGACAAATACTCAAATTACACCATGGCTTCTGATATCTAGCTGCTTCTTATGTTGCTCCTGTATTCCCACAGCTTAGAGCTACTTGTGGCTCCAAACCCTAAGTTCAACAAATAATTAGAAAACCAAATTTTCACAAACAAATACATATATCTAGCCTAAAATTAAATTACTTAAAAGTCATATCTCTGATAAGAGACTTAGAGAGATCCCTCTCATGCTCAGTAGGGCTAGCTATTGAGCTGAAGTGGTTTGAGGTTACCCTTGTTGATTTCCTTTTCAGCCTAGGGGATTGTAAGGACTAACATTTTTGGCGCCACCGCCGGGAAAGAAATGCTCATATCTTCCTTGGGAAAGAACGACAAGGATAAGATCTGATCGCTGATGGTGAATAGTGATCAGACATAAGAAAGGTTGTGCATCTTTCACCTAGCGACTCCAGTGTCAAAGAATGGAAAGGTTCAGAATTTCATGGTGACTCCACTGTTCAAAAACCGGTAGTTTGAAGAACTTCTTGGTGTCTTATTGTTTTCAAGATGGGTTCAACTGCTCGAAGGTATGCTCCTATGAATCGAGCTCATAATCCTGGTTTTCCGGGTCGAATTCATTACATAGATTGGCAAACTAATTTGCCTAAATTCATAAATGGAAATGAGGATGAGGCTATTCTACATCTAATCAAATTTCATTGGCATATACATAAGCTTGGGATTAAATTTCATGAGAATTGTTTGATGAAAATATTTATGTCTACCCTAGAAGGAAAAGCAAGAACATGGTATGAAGGATAGAAGCCATGTAACTTATTCTCTCTTAAAGAATTCCACACAACATTCTTTGAGTTTTATGGAAAGTATCATCATTCATTCTCGTTGTTCGAAGATTGTTGTGAATCCTGTGAAAACTTCATTCAATACCTTGAAGAAACTTTCGGTGATGAAGAATGTCTAGATTATGAGATCATAAAGGCCCTTTATGAATATTCTTCCCAACAAAAAATAACAAAGATTAGCTGCTTTGATACAAAGGATCATTCACAACACACATAAACTCCTTTGCTTGAAGATGAAACAGATCTGCATCCTAAGAGTTAAAAAACATTGGTCCAAGTGAGAATTCTAAAATTGCATGTATGGAAAACTTAAACAATGAACCATCTAATAACAATGATCATCTACTTTTGCAAGGAAATAGTGAACAAGAAGTTGTTTCCCTTGATTCTTGTGGAAGTGGAATTGATATTCTTCCTGTTAAAGCACATGAGGAATCAAATATACTCGAAGTGGTAGCTACATTTAAGGTTTTCCATGAGCATCCAAAACCCTGTCTTTTGGATGAGAGGTATGAAGATAGTCATTCACTTGTTATTGGTAGCCTGTCACCTAGATCAAATATGCTCTTATAAGGTGTTGTTAGGGTGTCAAGTCAAATTTTTGTCATTTCAGTGAATCTTCAAATAAAAATTTGATCATTGGTTGTTGTGTCTAGGTCACTGCTGCTCCCTTCACTTATGGTATTCATCACTCATCATGTTCATTGACTTATTCAAGGTATCATATCTTCATTTAAGTGTCTTGGGTCATGAAATGGTTAAATTCTTCATTATAGGTCATGGTTTAGGGTTTCACTCCATGTGTCATCATGATAACATATGTTGCCAAAAATATGTCCATAATGTGATTAAGTGGGTAAAGGGAGTTAGTAGCTTAGGGAAGGAAAAATAAAGGTAAAGGTAATGTTTTATTTCAAATAAGACAATGTTGCAGTACACTACCTCGCCTCATCATTTCTCATATGGATATGTTTTCTTAAAAATATGTTTCCAACCAAATGGAGAATAATTTTACAAACGTGAAAGACGTTTGTGTCCATTATGGTCCAAGGAACAAACACCTCCTTCATTTTATGCACATGTGTTATGATTTGAAAGAAATTCCCAAAATACACTTGCTATGGGAGAGTTGATGAACTTCTGGATAGCTTGACTTCAAGACAATTTTTCAAGGGTTTGGAATAGATGGTGGCAGTTCTTAAGGACTCTATTATGTAGCATACATCCTAATATTTCTAATGGTACCTTCAGCTTGTTATTTGGATTAGTGGAAGGCATCCAAAAGTGCTCTGCAAGTTGGTGTTGCGCTCTTGTCAAAGAAACCCTGAGTTTTTGGAGTGACCTTGGGAAAATCAGTTTTTAGCCCTCATGGAGTGTCCAAATTACATGCTTGAGGTGTCCATCTTATAGTAGACTTAACAATCTTTCCAACGAGCTATCAAGCTCTCAATTTGGAGCAGTTTAAGGACTACAAAAGTAGTTTGGAAGATGGTGCTGCGCTTCTGTGAACTGCGCTACGCTTGTGCCAAAGCAACCCAAAACTCATCCAAACTCACCCAAATTTTGATTTTGAAGCTTGAAAATCCTATTTATTGCTATTCTAAGCTTGCTCACAAGTAATTATAAGTATTTGTTTCACCTTTTTCCTTTTGCAAGATGAATGCAAATGCAAGTTCTCTTCATCTAGGGTTTAGGTGAAATTTTCATGCTACAAGCACTAGTGTAACTGATAGTTTGGTTAGTTTTGATATTGGAAACATGTAAATATTTCGCCTCACATCTCTGTACATGTTTAAAATGCATTTTTATTCACTAAATAACTTATCAATCATTAGATTGCCTCACCCTCACCTAAACCCTAGCTCATACCTAACATTTTGAGTAGATTTCCTAACAGCTCTATTTTTCAATTTCTCCTAATCATTTATTTCCCTCATTTCACTCCATTTAAGCTTCCTATGTTTTCTACCACTGGTATCCATCTCCCAAAATTCCCCTATCATCATCTCACTTCCCTAACTCCCTCATTTCACCATTTGCTTCCTTGAGAAAGAAAATAGTCAGCGTAAGACTAAACAACTAATCATGGAAAAAGAACAAGCCAAGTTATTGTAGTAGGTTGGAAAAGGCAAGGAGATCATAGCATCAAGCAAGCCTGAAGGATCAAAAGGTATAGGAAAGAGGAAAAGGTCAAGAACAATGGGCCTAAAGAAGGCATTGCAAGAAGAGGATGAGCACATTCTGTTGAATAAAGAACTTGACCTAGATGATAGGATTGCCCTTGAGGTTCGTCAAGATAAGGAATATTGGCTCAACAGGGTGAATGAACATTTGGAAAATCTCTTGGAGAAGACAAATAGAGATAATCAAATGCTCAGACACATGGCACATCATTATCAAGCTCAAAACATGATCGCCAATGTCAAAGTGAAACAACTCAAAAACAAGCCCAAGGAGACCAAAAAAGAGCAAAAGGATGAGGGAAACTTGGAGATGCTTGCTGAAGCATCCATGAAGTTTTAACAAACTTATTTTTACACCTTCCCTCCAATTTTGAGCCAATTTTGAGCATTTTGAATTTTTGGTCTAAGTTAAGAAAGTTGGCCTTTCTTCCTCAGGCCTCCATTTGAGGAAAGGTCTACAATTTTGGAAAGGTATTTCCATCCTCTAAAAACCCATTTGCTCAAATTTTGCAGAGGTGGCTTAGTTTTGGAGAAAAATGCAAAAAAGTGGCAAAAAACTAGCATTCTGGACCATTTTTTGACAGGCACTGCGCTTTTGGAGGGACCTTGGGAGAATGGAGTTTTGAAGGTCTTCCCGTACTCCAAATTTAGAAATTCAAACTGTTATGGCAACTAGACTTGAAGGGCTAGTTGACCGTTCTCTCAGATTTTCATTTTGACCTCTGGAAGTCACCTAAAAAGTTAGCTCAAAGTCTGCACTATGCTTCTGCACTTTTTGTTTTTTTATTTGAAAAATTTCACTATGTATAATTTCTAGTTTCTAGTCTGACTTGGTGAAAGTCAAGATTCTCTATGTAATGGCACAAGTTAAGAGGCTAGGTGATGTAGGCATGAATAAATGTATATCATAGGTTGTTTTTGATGTTTATTAGGCCTCATAATAGAAGCAAACTCCTAAACAAACTCTTCATGAAGCGTTTGTGTTTCACCTTCTCACTCTCACTTGTTGGTTGAGAGAATCTTGGAGTTAGTTCCTCCACCAAGGAATTTGAATCCTGAAGGTGGGAAAGTGGTCTAGTAGAGTCTGTAAGTATTATTTCATTTCAAGAGAATAAGGTTGAACTTTTTGTGAAGGAGACTTGCATTGTAATCATCTTTCATCTAATACAGATACAGGTTGTAGCTATTTTTAAGGAACTCTAGCCCAGTGAGTTCATGGTGCTTGTACTTAATTCTTTTTGTTTTCTCATGGTCCAAGCATCTTTATCTACATTATATCTCTTCTTTCTATGAATGCCTTGTGATAAAATACTCATAATTCTTGTTTTTCAAGCTCTATTATCTGGTTTTCATGGTTATGTGTTTTGTCTTCCTAATGTAATGAAATCATGTTTATTTATGCTCATTAGTTTCTTCCTCACTATATCCTCTATACTACACTGAAAAATACTCAAATTACACCATGGCTTCTGATATCTAGCTTGTTCTTATGTTTTCTCCTGTATTCCCACAACCTAGACCTACTTGTGGCTCCAAACGCTAAGTTTAGCAAATCCTTAAAAAACAAAATTTTCACAAACAAATACACATATCTAGCCTAAAATTCAATTGCTTTAAAGTCATATCACTGATAAGAGACTTAAGAGATCCCTCTCATGCTCAGTAGGGCTAGCTACTGAGTTGAAGTAGTTTGAGGTTACCTTTGTCGATTTCCTTGTCAGCCTAGGAGATTGTAAGGACTAACATGTCTAAATATAAGGGACACATCTCATGATGGTGATCACATTCATTCTACGGGCAACATCAACAATCAAAGGAATGACAGGTTCAACAATAAAGGGAAAATAAATGCTTCTGCTACTCAACTTGGAAATGATAAGGCTTCTAAAAGAACAAGAAACTCCAAGTATGATGAGTCTAATGTTGTAAATTCTAAGTAAAAAGAATTTTATCTTATATCTTCTCTCTCTACTCTCTCTCCTTCGAATACTTTTGGAAATTGGTTGATTGATAGTGGTGCCTCAAGGCACTTCATCGGGTACAAGGAAGCTCTTTCAAATCTGATAGAGAAGTATACAAATTTGGAAATTATCCTTGGAGACAATGCCACCTATCCCATGAAGAGAGTTGGGAATGTTACCCTTTAATTGAGTCAAGGTAATAGAGTTCACCTTCAAGAAGTACTATATGAACTTGATCTAAAGAAGATTCTTGTGTCTATCTGGGCAATGAAAGACAAAGGATTCAAGGTGGCATTCATCGATAAAAAGGGACGTGTATGGAAAAGAAATTTCAAAGAAGCATTTAATCTTAGATTCAGGGTTTATAGTTTATATCAAATTGGAGGAAGTCCATTGGCAACAATGTCTTGCGTCCATCTCTTCAATCTGAACTATGCCACCGGAGGTTTGCTCATATTCACTATAAGGCTCTACCCAATGCAAGGAAGATGGTGATAGGTATGCTCGAATTTAAAGTTGAACATGAAGGTGTTTTTCAGGGGTGTGCCAAAGGAAATCATACAAGGGGACCATTCCCATCAAGTGATAGCAAGACTATTGACATATTGCAATTGATCCATTTTGATCTATCTGGTGCAATGCTCGTGAACTCATTGGGAGGATACTTATATTATGCAACCTTTATAGATGATTTCTCTTGCAAGACTTGGATATATTTTTTGAAGAAGAAACACAAAGTATTCTCATGGTTCCGTTCTTTCAAAGCTTTGGTCAAAAATCAAAATGGGAAGGAATTCAAAATATTGAGGACCGATAATGGAACCTTATATGAATCAAATGAGTTCAATTATTATTGTAGAGATGTTGGCATTAAGAGGGAGACTACTACCACATATACTCCTAAGAAAAATGGTGTTGCTGAAAGGAAGAACCGTTCTATCGTAGAAGCGACTCGTGCCATGCTTCATGATCAAAGATTTCCAAGTTCTTATGGGTTGAAGTTGTAAACATTTCCATGTATGTTCAAAATAGATTCCCTCATCAAGCATTGGACTCCAAGACCCCTAAAAAAGTTTTCATTAGTAAGAAACCTGATGTTCCTCACTTTAGAATTTTTGGTAGCCCCTTGTATTTTCACGTGCCGAAAGAAAAGAGAAGAAAATTGGATGCTTCCGGGAAGAAAGGAACATTTGTGGGCTATAGTGAAACTTCTAAGGCATATATAATCTATGTGCTTGGTCAAAGAGAAGTGGAGATAAGTTATGATGTCACTTTCGATGAGGATGCTTCCCTTGGGAAGATTAGTAAACTTCCTCTTCCAAGGAAGGACAAAGAAGCAAATTCTAGACAATAGGGAGAATTGTAGGATGAGCAGATGCCCGATGCTGAAGGACCAATGGATCCCATTGATCCACTCTCTCATGAGCCCTCCTCCTCAAAAAGGAGACCCTCATGGCTTAGGGAGACTCGCGAAGATGCTGAGAGACATGTTGCACCTAGGGGGACATTTCGTGAAAGTAAGAAGCCGAATAGGTACCAAGGGTACTTAAGTGTTATGAGCAACATTGTTCAATTTGAGCCTTGCACATTCGAAGAAGCTTCCAAACACTAGGTTTGGAAGGATGCAATGAACGAAGAGTATGAGTCAATATGAAGAATGATGTCTGGGATGTGGTCCCTAGATCCAAGGACAAATCCGTTGTCACCTTGAAATGGATCTTCAAGGTCAAGCATGGAGCTGATGGAAGTGCTGAAAAGCTTAAGGCCTAATTCGTTGCTCAAGGATTCTCTCAAAAGGAAGGTGTAGATTATGATGAGATATTTGCACCGGTTTCCCGCTACACCACCATCCATTCAATTATAGCCCCTATTGCCTCGCAAGCATGGAATTTTCATCAGATGGATGTCAAGACTAACTTCTTGCATGGTTCACTTAAGGAGGATGTTATGAAACTAGTTCACAAAAAGATAGAAAAGATAGTTGAACACCTTAAAATTCAGCCTCTTCAAGGGGGAAACCTCCTTTACATGACACAAATGAACAATTATTGGATGATTCAAATGACAAAACCTCCTTTCTATATATAGGAGTCTAAGGAGTCACAATATAACCCAGC